>JAULLD010103025.1:0-12246 GCA_035668095.1 Sarracenia minor
CCTCTTAAACCTATTCACTGATATAGATTGTGGTATTTTCCAATTTTTGATGATCAACCGTAACCTAGGGCTCGGTTTGGCCGATGGGAACAAAATTTGATTTTTGTTTCCTTTTTTGCTTAAATCTTGCTAATTGGCTACTGGAATAAATCATGGAATATTGTGAGGATCATTTTAGCTTCCTAGATTTGCTATGGATCGATCGATTTTAGATTTGGACAACTAGGGTTTGATTTGGGTATTCTAGGATTAGATTTGGGGTTTTCGACCCTAACAAGATAATTTCTAGAAATTGGCCTCACTTTCGTGACATTGACCTAGAATGGAACCTATGGTGCGAATTTGACATTTTTTTTGATAAGAGGAATTAACATTCCTTAACAAACGGGTATGTTGGTACCCGCGGTTTAAGTCCGAACCTTGTGATTTTGAGAAAATAAGTTTGATTATGTGGAGTTAGCACAGAAACTAGTTTATGGTTTAATTATGGTGATTTTCGGATTTATAGAATGAACAATCTTTAATTAAACAAGAATTTAGTGGTTAGGGCTTGACCCTATTATGATGGTTTATTAATGTTAACCTTGGTTTTGTGATCTAGGCTTAAAATGTATCTACCTTGCGAGTTCGGTAGTTTTGGGAACCAGTATGATCAATCTTTGTTAAGTGAGTAACAAGTTGGAACATTGGAGACCGACCTTTATGTTGGGACCATGTGACTTGTGCCTAGTTCGTGAACTTAGGCAACCCTAGATTCACAATTCTTAAGAATTGGATATGTGTTTGTGTAGAGTAGAATTTTGGTTGGGGTATTTTATAATTCTTAGGCCCCTTTGTTGCCTAGTTGTTGGAGTTCAAGATATATTGCTAAGCATTGCTTGAGGCACGTGATTCCGTCTAGGCTTCTTTTCAATGGCCTATGTATGTGTTGAACTTTAATTCATGTTATGTTTGAGTTTAATCGAGGTGGTTGGATTTGCCTAGGCTAAGCTATCTTGGCCTTGTTATGTAATGACTTGAGTAAATAACTTGAGGTTAAGTTTAAACCTAAACCATGGTAGTATATCTTGTAGTGTTGGAGCATGAGAGCACCCTTAGGCTCCCTTCTAAAAGCCTACTCTCTTGATAGTTGAATCATGTGGTTACTTGAAGTTATGAAAGATGTTTGGGCTAAGTTATGTTAGACCGGTTAAGTTGGTGGCTTCACTAAGTCACTTGTATTGTGTTGGATTGTAAAACCCAGATAACCTAACTTTTCACGTAAAGTTTGGTTAGTATATTTGAGGATTATGAGGCTCCCCTAGAAAAGCCTATGTATTTGTTGGTGAACTCACAGAACTGCTTGAGGTAATTAGAGTATATTAAGCAAACATGCCTTGGCTTTTATGCCGGTATATTGATCGTATGATTGGACGAGTTTAGGCTCCCTTACAATAACCTTTGTTGCTTACGACTGAGTTGCGTGTGGATTAGGATATCCCTCTGGTTGATATCTGTATATTGTTTGTCACATTTATGTAGACACTTTGGTATTGGTTTAGATCACAGTTTGATGATCTTTAGGCTCCCTCCTTATAACCTGAACTTGGTATGTAACATCCATCATTAAATGACCTGTGTAGATACATTTGTACTATATGCTTGTGAGTACATATAAGTAGGTCCTTAGGATCTGTTGGAGCACATTGCTTGTGTCTTGTGCTAGATGTTTGTGATTGTGGTGTATGGTGGTTATATTCACCTGTTTGGGTTATAAGAACCGTGTTGAGATTAAGGCAGTATGGCCTAGATTTTTTTTGTGATGTTAGGTTCACTATTTGTGTACCTGGTTGATGGGTATTGCATATACCGGTGCGTTAGCTTGGGAACCTGTGGGGGAGTACGGAGTGAAGTCTAAGCCTTCCGACTAGCGTTGATGTGTTCCGTGAGGTCGGTCCACGTTGATGTGTTCCTTGGGGGTTGTGCAGTAGGAGATGGCCAAGGCCTTTCGATCCACATTGATGTGTTCCGTGGGGCTGGTACAACCGAGGTTAACTTCGTCCGTTACTCCGAGGTCCGTCTTTGGTGTGTGTCTATTTGTAGCGTAAGGTTTACGAGCTATGATATGAGACATAGCTTGTCTACTTTACGATACATGGGTGTGTGAGTATGTACTCGTAACGTCTACGAGCTATGGTATGGGACATAGATCGTGTACTTTATGATGCATGGAGCTTGGTTTGGACTATGTGTTCATTATTTGCGTAAGTATGATCATATTATCAATTGCGAGATGTAGGTGTATGTATTGTAGCCATTTAGCTACTTGCGGCTTTGGACACGTGGCACCATATATCACTTTTTAGATAGAAGAGATTGGAGCCTTCTATAGGCTTTGGGTTACTTAGTCTATAGGGTAGTAACTGTTTTCCCTTTTTGATGAGTTAGACCTGCTATTAGTTGGCAGCTTACGCCGGTTAGCGTGCAGAGTATAGTTATTTGCTATGCTGGGGTTGTAAGTTAAGTTTAATAAGAAAACGTGGTTTTTCAACTGATAATACTGTATTCAAAGGCTTTTGGACAAAATGAAATTTTATACGAAAATTGGGTTATGCAGCCATGGTTTTGAACTACAGAAAATGGTTTATGGTTTTACATTTAAAACATTTTTACTTATATTGCTGCATAATCAACTTTGTATATCGTTTTGTGGTTTATTATGTCTATTATTCTACATCCGTGGCTCAGCCACCCTAACATTTTTCAGGTTGAAGTACAAAGGAGCTTTTTGGTAGCTGGAGCAAGGACAGGAGAAGCGGGAGCTTATGCCCCTTTATTTTACTTTTCATTTAATTATTCATGTTGCGGATGAATGTATATTCAGTTTATTTTGTTTTCAGTTGTTGGATTATTGTATGGCCATAAGGCCCTTTATCATTTCCTGTATGCATGTGAGATGCCGATGGGTAGTTTCAATTTCCATTTTAGTTTAGTTAGTTTTGTTTTGTATTCTGTTGCTTTGGGTTGCAAGGGCCTACAGGCCATCCTTGATTTTTTGATATTTTGAGGTAGTTTGTTGAGTAGTAATATAGTTGTGTCGTTATCGGCTTGGTATAGCTTAAAATTGCTTAGATTGTAGTTGTTGATGCCCTTGAAGGGCCTATATTGAATGTTGATGTCCAGGCATCTGTTTACAGGTTTGCCCATTTTGGCTTTTAGTCAAAAAACAGAGGAAATTCTGTCGAAATTTCTAAAAATTGCAAGAGTTAGAATATTTTCCACTCTTTCTCAGAATTTCTTAAAAAGGAAAAATGTTCTTATTTTCCAAAATTGGTGTTTTAAAGAGATAACCTTTCGGTATGAGACTCGGTTATTGGCTATTTGTTATTAGATTATTTATTGGATTAGGTCGGGACGTTACAACTCCGACAACAACTAAGTACCTAGCTACCCCGAGGCACATTCGCCTACAAGCGTATGCCTTATAGGTTGTGCAACGCACCTGCCACCTTTCAACGGTGTATGCTGTCTATCTTCTCGGACATAGTCCAAAAATTCCTTGAAGTATTCATGGATGATTTCTCCGTGTTTGGTCCTTCGTTCAAAGATTGTCTCTACAATCTGACCCTCGTGCTTAAATGTTACCAAGAGACAAACTTGGTTCTTAGCTGAGAGAAGAGTCACTTCATGTTCCAACAAGGGATCGCGTTGGGGGACATAGTCTCTAAAAGTGGAATAGATGTGGACAAAGCTAAAGTCGATCTTATCTCTAAAGTACTACCACCCACAACTGTGTGAAAGATTTGCTCATTTCTAGGCCATGATGGATTTTATCGCCGATTCTTCAAAGGCTTCTCAAAAATCTTGAATCCCCTTTGTGATCTTCTCACCAAGGAGGCTACATTTGAATTTGATGACAATTGTATGCATGCCTTCGAACAACTCTGAGATGCTCTATCTACAGCACCAATCATGTCGTAACGGAATTGGGCCATACCATTCAAAATCATGTGTGACGCCTCTGATTATGCTGTAGGTGTTATACTTAGACAAAGAGAGGACAAGGTCCCCCGTGCCATATACTATGCCAGCAAAACTCTAAACGATGCTCAGATATACTATACCACCACAAAAAAAAGCTGATGTCAGTAGTTTTTGCACTAGATAAATTCATATCGTACCTACAAGAATCTAAGGTGATTGTCTACACCGATAATGCCACCCCTAGGCATCTCCTGGCTAAGAAAGACACAAAACCCTGTTTGATTCGCTGGGTCCTTCTTCTATAAGAATTTGATCTGGAGATCCACGATAAGTAGGACTCCAAAAATTCTGTAGCTGATCATCTCGCTCGAATCTTATTCCAGTCCTCCATTGACCACGTGGCTGTATGAGACTCGTTTCCCGACGAGCAACTTTTTTTGGTCACTACTATCCCACTGCCCTAGTTTGCTGATATAATCAACAATTTTGTGGTGCGACGCATCCCAAACAATTAGTCCTAACAACAAAATGACCGGTTTTTCTCACAAGTTAAGTACTACTTCGGGGAAGAGACAGAACTCTTTAAACATTGCGCTAACCAAGTCATACAACGATACGTACCCGAGGACGAGGTGGACATCATTCCCCGATTATGTCACTCATTATAATGTGGTGGACACTTTAGTAGTAAGAAGACCACAGCCAAAGTGCTTCAAAGTGGATTCTACTGGCCAACACTTTTTAAAGATGCCCATAACTATTGCAAGAAATTCCAGCGATGCCAACAGATTAGCACAATGACTGCTAAGGACATGGTGCCTCTAAACCCAATCTTAATTGTGAAAATCTTCAACTTTTGGGGCATTGACTTTATGGGACCATTTCCACCATCCTTTGGATGTTGATACATTCTCGTAGCAGTTGATTATGTATCTAAATGGGTCGAAGCAGCGGCAACCAATTCGAATGACCACAAAGTGGTGGTGAAATTCTTACAAAGCAACATATGTACTCGATTTGGCTGCCCATGGGCTATCATCAGTGATGATGGTATGCACTTTTTAAACAAATATTTTTCATCCCTCCTTCGACGCTACTCAATACAACATAGGGTCGCCACCCCATATCATCCACAAACCATTGGCCAGCTTGACATCTCGAATAGGGAGATTAAGAATATTATGATGAAAACCATTCGTCCTTATAGGAAAGATTGGCTCCAAAGGCTGGATGACGCCCTTTCGCCATATTGTACTGCATATAAAACCCCCATCGGAATGTCCCAATATCTTTTAATCTTTGGAAAGCCCTACCATCTACCAATTGAGCTAAAACATTGTGCATATTGGGCAATCAAAACATTTAACTTCAACATGCCCGATGTCGGTACCCATCGTCGACTACAACTCAGTGAGCTAGAAGAACTACGGAACGAGGCATACAATAATGTCAGAATCTACAAAGCTCAAATGAAAGCATTCCATGATAAACATATCCATAGGAAGACATTCGAGCCAAATCAAAAAGTTTGGTTATTCAATGCCAAGTTAAGATTGTTCCCTAGAAAACTCTAATCTAGATGGGAAGGCCCATATGTGGTGACCCGTGTCTACCCACATGGTGCCTCCTAGCTGCTCAACCCAAGAACTGGCCACTTCCTGAATGTCAATGGGCAAGGGCTTAAACCATACATAAAAGGCATATCTGTAGACCCGGCTTCTGAATTCATAAACCTCTTTGATCCAAACCAGCCAGTCGAGTAATCGGTTGGCCAAGTCTGGTTAAAGACGTTAAACTTATCCCTGTTTAGGAGGGAACCTAGAGACATTTTGAGTAATGAATGACACTCTACCAATGAGGACATTGCATAGTTCAAGTTGGGGGGAGTGAAAGAAAACGAAACAAAACTTCAAAAAATTTTCAAATTTTTTCGGTCACAAGACGTTAAATTACTCTCTAGTCTGAGTTGTCCTCTTCGAATGCCGAGGTTAAATGGGTCGTGTGCCAAGCTTCGGGTCAGCAAGAGACGTTTCAAGGTAGAAGTCTCTATGCCTTGAAATGTAGAGCTAAGAGACATGGATTCTGTAGATGTTGCCTCGAGAAAAGTTATTACGGACAAGTAGACCACTACAACACACGTTTCAAGGTGTGTTATTGTTTCCGAGGTCGACATATCTCCAAAGTGGTGAAGAGAGGGATAAGTAAGCCCACTAGATGCGTTGAGACTCCACTTCATGGATTTGAAGACATATCCAGCCATAATGCCCCGAGCTACTGGTGTTAGCAGAAAAGCTCTTCAATCATGCTCCATTTTGGTTTTGACCTAACAACAAATTGATTTGCTTTGTTACTAATATCTTAATTGTGTTTGAGACAATTTTCAGAACTTAATATCATTTATTAATGCTCAAATTTAACAAAAAGATGAAGTAGATTTGTTTTTCAAGAAGAAAAGTAAAAAAGAAGAAAAATCATATTGGAACCGACTTTCCATCAGATTCCAGTCATTTTTCTTCAGCCAAGGATCCCCAGATTCGAATCCATAAATTTTTGTTCGAGTCGTGTTTCAGTTTTTGCAAAAAGGACTCAAATCCTTGTTTTAGGTTCCGAATCCCTTGCTTCTTTTTCAAGCCTTTTTCTCACCACTAAGAAAAACTGATTCAAACCCTTTCCCTTTAGTTTCGAATCCTTCTATTGCAGTACATGATCCCTTTTGACTCGAACCCAAAAATACTTGTTCGAGTCATTTACCTATTTTTGTGAAAATAAACTGAACCCAAATTTTTTGACTCGAACCCCTTTCCATGTGTCAGTGCAAATTCGATATTGTAATGAAACTGATTTGAACCCTACAAATATGACTCGAACCCATCGTTCCTATCTCTATACCAGGTTCGAAACTTATCTTTTAAAAGTTTGACACTTTCCTTATTTTTCAACAAAAGTTTGACACCTTCAATTATTTGCGTCGAGACTTTTACCATTCCTCAACCATAAATAGTTTGACCCTCAAAGATAAAGTTTGATCCCCCATGAAAAAGTTCGACACCTTCCAAAAAGGTTTAACACTTTCGGGCATTTATTACCAAATCAGTACTTACAATGGTTGGATTTCTTTAGCATTTATTGCTCCATTAAATGCTTTAACGGCTACAGTCCTTCCCACCAACGCTCAAATTTATGATGGTTGTTTAAGGGGAGGTATTCAAACGTTAGAGGGTTAGTGAAACAAGTTCAATGAAAATTAACTCTCGCATTTACTCTCATTCTATTGTTTCATTGCTCGGATCTTATATTTTCATTTATTGAGCTTTTGGTCTTGGTTTTCACCAGACTTGCAATTTTCTCTTCTCATTTTATTTAACATTCATTGTAAATATTTATCAAAGAGAGAGAAATTACTTTGTAGTGAGGATTAATTGTAAATCATCTCAATCCAAGGAGGACACTACTTTAGAAAAAAAACAGATGCTATCAAGCATCTGTTTGAAGATTCATTCAGGCTTTGAGAAGTGAGCTCGCAATCACTCTCATTAAAGGTTAGGAAGCCATCCCACAAAGCTTCTAGGTTTGGAGGTGCTCCTGCAAAGCCTCTAGGTTGGAAGTGAGCCTACAAATCTTCTGTATACGGTTTGGAGTGCACCTATAAAGACTTCCCCATAGTGGAAAACTCAAGTGTAATCTTGAGAGAGTGGACGTAGGCCGAGATTTGGCCGAACCACAATACATCTTGGTGTTATGGTTTGATTTTTGTTCTTCCTTTATCTCTTTAATTCTTGCATATATCTTATTCTTTCCGCTGCACATTAGTATATCTTGATTGCTAGATTAAGTTTTAAAGAGACCAAAACGACATTAATTTTGTCAATAACCTATTCACCCCCCTCTAGGTTGCCTACCTGGACCAACAATTGGTATCGGAGCCTCGACTCTTCACTTGTTTTTACATCTTTATAGAGTTAAGATCTTATGGCAACCTCTATCTTCGATGTTGCTTCATCTGAAGGCCAATCCACATCTAGACTTCACTTGTTCAATGGAATAAACTATTTATATTAGAAGGCTACAATAAAGATTTATATTCTAGCCATAGATTATAGCTTTTGGAAGGTTATGATGATTGATCCAAAACAACCCACCAAAACTGTTGATGGGACCAGAGTCCCTAAACCTGATGTGAAATAGAATGAGACCGATATTAGAGAAACCCAAAAGAATGCTAAGGCCATGAACATATTGTATTGTGCATTAGATTCTAATGTATTTAATAGAATTTCCACGTGTGATACAACAAAAGAGATTTGGGATAGACTTGAGGTTGCCCACGGGGGAACTAATCAAGTTAAAGAATCTAAAATTAGTTTACTTGCACATAACTATGAATTGTTTAAAATGAAAGTTGAAGCGACCATTTGTGAAATGTTTACTCACTTTACTGATATTATTAATGGTTTAAAATCACTTGGTAATGTTTATAGCAATGCAGAAATTGTGATAAATATTCTCAGGTGCTTGCATGGAAAGTGGGATGCTAAAGTCACTGTCATCCAAAAGGCAAAGGACCTCACCACACTCAGCATGGAAGAATTGTTGGGATCTCTCATGACCCATGAGATGAACAAGAAGCTTGTCAATGAAGGTAAAGGCACGACCAAGAAGAAGAACATTGCATTCAAAGCCTCCAATAGAGAAGAAGAATCTGAGGATGATGGCTCAAGTGATGAGGATGATCAAATGGTCCTCATCACAAGAAAATTCAAGAAGTTTCTTAGAAATAAGAAACAAGGATGGAGATTCCTCAAGAAAGAAGGACATGGAGGAGAATCATCAAAATTCAAGGGAAAAGGAAGCTCCAAAGATAAAGAGGATGAAGTAATTTGCTACGGATGCAAGAAATCGGTTCACATAAAGCCCGATTGCCCCTTTCTCAAGACGGACAAGAAGAAACATCCTAGAAGGGCAATGAAGGCAACATGACACTGATTCAAGTGAAGATAAAGATGGAGAGTCCTCTGCAAATGAAGGCAATCTAGTAGTCATGGCTTTTGGAGATGAGGTAACTTGTTGTTCTGATTATAGTAGTGAAAATGAGAGTGAGGCTGAAATCTCACCCTCTATTGATTAGCTTCAATATGCTCTAGAAGTCTATTTCAATAGCATAGAGGAACTAAAATCTAAGAATAAGTCCTTTAAAAATGAGATAAAATCTTTGAAGTCTAAAATTAAAGATTTTGAAAAAGATGGAAAAAACAGTCCTTTTGCTTCAAATGTGATTCAAAATGAAAATGTTTTGTTGAAAGCAAAAGTTAAAGAGTTGACAATGATCATCGCTAAGTTTACTCAAGGTAAGAAGAACTTAGAAATGATTCTTGGCACAAAGTGCACTTTCAACAAGGAAGGACTTGGTTTTAATCCAAACGAACAAAAGGTAGTACACAAAAATCCTTTTACTCAAGTCCCTATTCAAAAACCTATGTGCTACACTTTTTGTGGGAAGAAAGCACACATTTCTAGATTTTGTTACTCTAGGATTAAGGGTAACAAACCAACAAGAAAATTTTGGATAAAGAAAGGTGACCCTCCACCTAAGATTGTAAAAATGCATAATCAGAGAACAAGATACACAAGGCAATCCAAATGGAAAGTCTATGAAAAACCATCTCCTTATTTGTATAAACATGATGGCTCATACATACAGAGATTTGATTTTTATACTGATATGCTTAAAATGTATTATGCTACTAATCCCCAAGGACCCACAATAAAATGGGTACCAAAGTATTATACAAACAACTATTTTGCAAGACTAAACCAAGAGGAGAAATGGCTAAGGGACATGAAAGGAAAGGCTAAGCTTTAACCCTACTAAAAAGCTCAAAAATTGAAGTTTCTATCACTTGCAAGTGATAGTAATATCTGAGGAAAAATGGGTAACATTTAATCCTTTTAATTTAAGAAAAATTGCTGTTTTTGTGCTTATTTTCATGCTTATATATCTTGTATATCATGCCAAATTCAATACTTTTGATATGCCTAATCAATCTTTTCAAAATGCTTTTACTGCAGTTTTCTGGTCTATGAAAAGTTTCGACACACTTGATAAATTGTCGACACTTTGTGTTTTTGTCAACACATTCGATCCTAAAGTTCAAAACTTTGTGGTTTTGCTCAAATGTGTCGAACCCTGTGAATCTTAGGTTTGAACCTTTCGTGCTTTATATCCTGGATTCGACTCTGTTTTCTCATAGTCGAATAATGTTGTGACTTTTATGTTTTTGACACGATTCGTTTTGCAGAGATTCGAATCCTTTTCCTGTTTTACTCAAAGTTGATTTGAATCCTTTCTCAAAGACCCGAATCGTTTTCTGTTTTTTGGGTATTTGATTCGATTCCTCTATAATCGAATCGAATCTTTTTCGCGTTCAAACCTCTCTTGGTTTCGAACTCTTGTAAAAATGATTCGATTCATCTCTCAAATTTTACAAAATTGATCTAAATCCATTTTACATGCTTTGAACCCTTTTCTTTTATATATATACTCGATTCGTTTCTTTTATTCTCACTCGAATTAGATTCTCTCTTCCTTCGAAAAACCTTAGCCTTAACTCAGACCCTCTCTGTGCGATTCGATACCTCCCACCTTTTTCGTTGCTCATCTTCAACTTCTTCATCATCAATGGTTTCGCAATCAACTGAGAAGAGATCAGAGCGACGTGAAGAGGGTCCATCGAACCCTTGGCTGTCGAAGAAGAGGAAGAAAGTTTTCGTGGCCAATGGTCCTACACCTCAAATCCGTTCAACACCGATAACCTCCACTCCATTTTTAGAGGTAATTCAATTTCATTCTCCTAAAACCCGACACATCTTCAATTCATCTTTCATTAATCAAAGTATCGTGCCTAGTAGAAATATCAATTTTGATTTCTATGATTCTATTGGGATGCCTTTTAAGTCTTGGTTTCTAAATTGGGTTGGGATAAGTCGATGAACACACATGAGCCCCATTATCCGTCACTTGTGAGATCCTTCTTTGCCCATTTTGTTTCCCTAGAATCCAATTCCACAACCATAACTTCTTGAGTTAATGGAACTGAAATCATTCTCACTCCGTTTGTCCTGAACACCATTCTTGACATACCTCAAGGAAGTATTTGCATTAAGTATCATCAAAAGAACATTGTTTGCGAAAAATTTTCCTCTGAAAATGCTATAGAGAAATTCCTAAAAATCCTAATCTTGTTATTTCAAAAAGCTATGAACTAAGTCAATTAAAACCTAAGGTGAGGATACTACATCATATGATTAATCATATTATCCTCCCTCAGCGAGGCAAATTCAGCAAAGTGACATAAACTCAAATTTTTGTCATGTGGTGCATTCTAAAAAAAAAACAGCTGAATCTTGGCCATCTTTTTATCTCTCATATGGTTAATGTGTATTTCAAGAAATTTGCAGCTCCACCTCATGGAATATTTTTAAAGAAAGTTTTTCAATATTTTAAAGTTAATCTCAAAGATTTCAAGCCAGAGCCTTTTGGTCAATTTGATACTTATGACAAAACCACCTTGAACCGTATGGGCATTTGCAAATTTTATGGTGTTTGGACATACTCAAAACATGTTTCTTCTTCATCTTCACAAGTTCAAGTCTCTGCAACTCCCACTCCTCCTGGTTCAATTGAAGCAAATCCTCCTCTTATTCCTCCTGCAGCATCTCCAATCCCTCCAACATTGACTCCAGATCCATCTCTTCCTTCAATTGAGATTCCTTCATCCTCTGCTCCTCAAGACTCCTTTCCTGCATTGTCTAAAATTCTCTCAACCATTCAATCTCTCCAAGCTTCATTCATGGCTTTTCAAGAACAAACCCAACAAAATTTTGTTGATTTGGCCCAAGCTATATCAATTCTTTCCTCCGATGTCAAAATCCTCAAAGACACCCAAACCAAAGCCCATATCAAAGTTGAACCAGCCTTTACCAAAGCCATCAACCTCAATAACTTGAAATCTGATGTTGTATATCAATGGATCAAATCAAAATTTTCTAATATTCCAAAGCCTCAAGCCCCTGCTCATGCCACTCAACCTCAAGTAGATGCACCATCACCCTCTCAACTCGAAGCTCCTTTGGAAAGCCCTATACCTGCATCCTCTTCTCTAGACCAAACTCAGGTGGAAGCCCCTTCCATACCAGCTACATCCTCAGCTCAACCTTCTTTAACCAGTGCTTCTGAAACCAAAGAAGAAGATTAAGCAAAGGACCCTATGCAACAGGGATTAGATG
>JAULLD010104118.1:0-12489 GCA_035668095.1 Sarracenia minor
ATGCCTAAGGTTTTCAAGGGTGGCCTGCCCTACGTATAAGGGTATGAGATGATTCTATTTTAGGGTGGATCCTGGTTGGGTGAGCCCAGTGCACTACTGCTTCACAGTTGTTGTTTATGTGGGTTATATTGTGAAACTTACATATTTGAGCGAGTTATAATGTTTATAAGCTATGTTATGGGATATAGCTTATATTCTTTATGAGGGAAGATATACTTTTCAACGTATGTTTTTCATATAGCTGATGAGCTGGTTATGATATTCACATGGTATATATCCTATTTATATGATAGGTTAGATATCCGGGTTAGGGATGGTCTGTTAGTAGAGGGACACCTTTGCCTCTAAGTGTCAAATTGTTATCCCGATAATGGTTGATGGGTTGCAGACAACGGGTTTGGGTTAGTTTCTGATGTTGGGTTGGAGGATTCCTCACCCATGTTTTGTTGCTACTACTTACACGCATGCGGTTTATATCTTTTTGATTAGATATAGTTGTGTTATGTGTATCGATATTTGGTAGGGTATCAGGTTGGTTGGGTAGAACATATCTTGCTATGTTCTTATGTTTATGATAGTTGTTATCATGTTTTTGGTTCTCATATTCGGTGGGTGGGTACGGTGTTCATAGGATTATACTGTCGTGTATACCTGGTGGTTGGCGTCTGATATCCTCTATGTATATCATGTATTGCTTACGCTTAAACCTTGTTGCTTAGTTTGATGTACAAGCGGTAGGGTTGGATCTATTATTTATACATGCTGTATAAATTGTTTATATCTTGGTTATAGATATAGATTAGCATGGATGTTACTAGTTGTTAATATTCAGTTTTAGAATATCCTGTAAACTGCTTAAGTTTGGACCAGTCGCTTGGACTTGGGTATTTGCTTATACTTGCTGTATAAGGTGTTTAGCTTATGTTATATTGTTTTTATGCAATTATGACGATGTGATAACTGTATCTTTACCGATTTCAATTAAACTGTATGTTCATATCGTATGTCATCCACATAAAGCATGTTTAGTTCACCGGTAACTTGTTTCCTACGAGCCCGTGCCTCACGTTGTCTCTGACAACACAAGTGATTGCAATAGGGATGTAGCTGGATGAGGAGGGAAGCTCCTGGAAGATCTTTGTCTTTACCGCTTTATACCTTATGCTTTAGCCTATGTTTGTTGGTAACATGTTTATGTCTTGCCTTTGGTTTTTGGTAGTTTATACCTTTACTTTTCAGCATGTTTGTATCTAGGCACCAGGGCCTTGGTTTATTTATTTATCCGTTTAGCATGTTCATATATTACTTGTGGTGAGGCCAATGTGCCGGGTGGGTGATTTGGGTTTCGTTCGGTTGGGTTTACGCTCGGTAGAGATGCACGTTTGTTGGGTTTTCTTTGGTTTAAGAAAACTTGATTTTTTGTAAAATTTTTGAGCAACCAGATTTTGCCTTGAAAAACCTTCTGCCATGTGTGTGCTCGAGCGGACCCTTAGAGCGCTCGAGCGGTTCCCTATTTTCTGGGCAGTCTGAAAATGGTTCTATTTTTTTTTTTTGTAAATTTTGGGGGTTCAATGGTAAGCTTTTGGGATACTTTTTAAGCTTAATGTTTATACTATTTTTGATATAAAATGGTTTTATTCGCCAAGGCATTGTTTAGGTTTGAAACGGTTTAAAACTTAAGGACTTTTCTTAAGTTTTAATTGGTTAGTTTCTGTTTCGGCTTTGTTTAGGCTTTCGGTTTGAGTTCCGCGGTTAGTTTCTGGTGCGCTGGGTTTTGGGGCGTTACAGCTTGCATAGGTGTGGTGGTTTTCACTTTGTGAGCTGTGTTTGACCTAGCTTGTATAGCAGGAGTGTGGTGACGGTTGAATGTGATCCTTAGAGGTGAGAGTTTGTTTGAGAGTTTCCTCCCTTTGAGATACCCTTGGTGGCTAGACTGATGCAATGTCGTCTTCTATATCTTGTTTACATCGGTGTGTTGTGCTGAGAGTGCACTTTGGAAGGACATGTCTGTTTGGCTTTGGGTGTTATGTACTGGTTTTGATAACCGATTAGAGGCAGATGGGTTTGTTAGCCTTGTAGAGATGCAATAACTGTGGTTTAGCTTAGCTTCCCTATGATGAGTTGGTTCAAATTTTGAGTGAAGGTAGTCAAGTGTTGGTTGTGATTTTGGATCCTTTTGAGAGACCCTTATATGGTAGTGTTTTTGGGTTCCTGTTGAGATTCATTTTGGTGCATTGGAGTACGCCCTTGGTTACCCATAGGTCCAATGGCAGGGACTTATGTGGTTCGATCAGTCTGAAATTTGTCTGTGTTATGAGAACACTCCTTTGGTTTTGGTATTATGTTTTGAGCATTGTAGTGGCCTTGGGCAGCGGATGTTGCCAGTATGTATGGTTGAGATCGGTGATTAGGAAGACGATTGTATTGTCTTTCTCTTTCAGGTGTGATCATGTGGGATATCCGTCCAGGTGAGGGATAAGTGAGAGGCATGTTACTAAGTGCGTATGTGACACAAATTCCTTGGATTGGCATGTGGGTGTTGCTATTTTATCTTGATTGAGTTAGTCTGGTTGCGTTGTGGTTTTTGGTGATTGGTGTTCAGGGCTTTGATAAACTCTTTGTGGACTTCGTTTGAGAGTTGGAGATTGTGCATGATGACCTTGATGCTGCTTGGTTAGAGGACGGTTGGGGACGTTGGAATGTCTTCAGGCCTTTGGATTTGATCGGTGGTTTGACCATGACCTTTCTCGGTAACCTAGGATTTCTCTGATAGTTTCCAGTTCTGCAACCTTGCCGTTTGGTGGCCGTATTGCCTAAGAACAAGAAGTTTGTGATCGTGATAAGTGCGCGGACACTTCCGTGTACTGGTACTTGTTTGGAATGAGTACCCTGTAGATATGTTGGGACGGTGAGAGGTTGCCTGGGTGGCAAACCCCTGTGTGAGTATAACTTTGATGGTTTGTGGACGCTTAGAGTCTATTCCTTACAAATTTGGTAGCGCATTCCGTGTTAGTCCGCTGTGAGAGTTATTCATTACGAGAATAGCCTCTAGTTAGACTGGGGATTTCGGGTGTTGCTGTGAGTGTTTGGAGGTATCGATGCAAGTTGATCACGTTGGTGTTGGTCAAGGTTGGTAGTGGTTGGATTGGTTGAGATCAGATCTGATAAGCTTGGTTTGAGAACCTGTTAGTGTGGGAACAGTCGTAGTTTATGCGACCGTTAGAATTGGGTTATGAGAATCCTATGTGCAGGATAGATGATTTGGTAAGGATGTCTAAGGAATCATAGTAAAGTTGGTTGTTGCAATGGTATCTATGGAGTTAAGTGAAACTTCTGGACCACGCAACCTAAGTGATGGCTTGCAAACTTGAGTGGTGGATGCACCACGTGATGAGGTATCAGCTTTGGTATCCCTTATGGAGCAGTTGTGCGACCATGTTCTTGGTATCCTCCAAGGTTTGGTTTGGTATCTGGAACTGGAACTTTAAAGGATTTTCTTTGGGGAAGAATACCTATTGATGGATTTGGGTATATTCCTCCAGCTTGGTTTGGCTCTATCTCTGGTCTTTCGGTGTTAGACCGTGAGTTTGGTAGTGAGTACCTCGATGGTGCGACTGACCTAATAGTCGTTGGTAGGCCCGATGGACGTTCAGTTGGGCTTGAGGTCATTACGATATGGAGTATTGCTTATGATCGGAGACTTCACGCAGTGAAGTGCAATGATTCTTTGGACTGCGAGATGATGGTTGTACGCAATTCACTGTTTGGGGTCCTCTGTTTGATCTCGTTGATCAGCACCAGGGTTCGGGTTTGGCAGTATGTTCTGATTGTGCTTACTTGGGTTTGCAAGGATGAGTGTATTCTTATGCGGAGCTAGTACCTCCATTGCCGAGTGTAAAGATATGACCTATGTTGGCGAAAGTATCCTGGGGTGTGTTTGATGGTCTTAGGTGGGAACCATAGACCGTTGGTAGCTGTTGATTCATGGGCTTGGGTGTTTGGTTGAGGTGAACCTTGTGTAAGGTTTTCCATTAAATCCCTTTTGTTTTTTAAGCCTGGTAAGGTCTCTTTTGGGTTACCTTTGGTGGTAGTGAGATGGTAGTGAGACCGTCTGGTTGGTCAGTGTGGAGGTTTGAGTTGGTAGCTTCTTTTGGAAGAGAGGTATGGATGGTTGATTCCTTTGAGGATCATTTTTGCCGTGGTGTCTAGAGGACACGTCTGGGGTGAGAACTGCTTGGGGCAGTGCTTGTGAGGTCAGCTTTTTGAGTTGTGACCGGTGTTATGGGTCGTGACTGTATCGTTTGATCTTTTGGTGATCTTCAGTGGATTGTAAGTGATGTGCTGGACATGTTGTTTGGATGTGGCTCAGGTTTGCTACGATGGTTTTGGTTGTATAGGTATCAGTTAAGAAAGATCTATCATTTGTTTGGATTCTTTGTTTGGTATGAAGCTTTGGTCTTTATCGTGTTGGTTTGGGACCATTCTGTTCTGGGATAGAGTTTGCAGTTTTGGTAAGTGTCTTTGATTAAGGGCACCGTGCCGTTCTTGGGTTATTGTTGTTTATCTAGTTTGTGAGGAGGTTTTCCTTTCTCTATGGATCTTTTATGATGGAGATTTGAGGAATCTTCGGGCTTGTTCCTGAGTTGTTTCAAGATTACTTTTCCTTGGAAATTACAGTGATTTCAGGGATGAAATCTTTTTGAGTGGTGGATGTTGTAACGACCTGACCCTCTGGGGTCGGTTCATATTGTGGTATGAGGTTTTTAACAAGCTTTGGACCGTGTCATCATGGACCATTTTGATTTTTTAAACTTTAATTCAAAACCGGCGTACGTAAACTTTTTTGAAGAACCGGTTAAAAGTATTGAAAGAATTAAAGTTCGTCGACGATTCGGGGTTCGATGATTATGCCGTTTGTTTTGGAATCTCCAGAAAATTACTCCCGAGTATTGGACTAAGTTTGTTGCCGTTTGGATCGAGGACGGGTTTTCGTTTTTAACTTTTTGAGCTGTGCAGTATAGTAGGGACAACTCGAGCGGTGGTAAGTGCACTCGAGCGGACTACGTCGGTACAGACTGGTATAAAAGGCCTATTTGGACGCATTTTAAGGAAAAAAATATCTTTTCTCTCTCTAAACTTTCTGGTCAGAGCTGAGCCGATTTTTGGGCTTGGATCTTGGTATTGGATGCTCAGTTAAGGCCTCGTTTGGTAATATTTATGGGTTTTGTTTATAGATCCTTAATATACGCGCGTTTGTTTTTGTTTCTACCGAACCGATTTTTGATTTCGGAGTTCGTATGGTTGTAGGAATAGTTGTGGGCGTGATCTATGGCTTCCTCTACGGTTATGAGGTAGGATCTAAGTTAATATTGAAATATTGGTTATGGGTTGTATACTTACGAAAAAGTAAGTTTTTTTTGGGGGGTTTTATCAATTTTGGGCTATCTAAACAAAGGGCTTTCGAAAAGTAGCTATTTATTATGCATCCTCGTGGTATTAGGAGCATTCATGTCTTTTCGGATTTTGATTTGGAGTTGTATAGCTCAAAACGTGTATAAAGTGAGATTTACAGATAACAGGTTTTATCGGGCTTAAAATCTCAATTTTTGAAAAGTGTCAGCTTTTCCTTGATATGTACTGAGATTGTCATTTGCCAGTGTTTTCGGTTTGTAAAATGGATGACCATAGTAACAATCATGTACAAATGGGCTGGGGTTCCGTTTTAGTAAAAATGAGATTTTTGGGAAAATTAGACCATTGTGTGGTTTTTCCTAAAAACTGGTTAAGTGATGGGAAAGCCGGTGAGGACAGAGCCTTATGATTTAAAAAAAAAAACATGGCGGTCTTATGTATTTTCTTAAGATTTATTTGAGTCTCATATATATATATATATTAGCTTAAATGGCGGTTCCGTCGTTGTGCTTGTTTGCTTGGATGATGGATACTACTGTTGAGCGTATGGTATATGTACGTTATTGAATTGATATCTTGGTGGAAGTATGTAACTTAGCCATCCTTTCAGACTTGTGATTTTGGGTCATTTTCTCCTATTCATATTTACATTGGGAGTTCTGGTTATTGCAGCATGATGGAATACATGATAGTTTTGGACTAGGCCTTTATTCTTGTTATCGTTGTACTTGCGCTTGTTGGATAGATATGCATTTGTTTCTTTGTATATCTGTGATGGTTTAGATATACACCTGTTTCTTGTATATCATTCATGTATGTTAATGTAATATCATTAGATATGCGATATCACTGGTAGTTACTTTAACATGATGATTCTGGTTATGGTTATGCCTGTTATATCACTTTTGGTTTCCATATACACTTGTTGATATGATGCACCATGGTTATATTATAGTTTGGTTGTATACTGCTGGTTGTTGTTTCCCATTACATTACCTGTTGTAGTATTGTTATTGTGGGAGATACTCATGAGAGGGGTATCGATGTTGTGGGTTTGGTATGGAGTGATGATTAACTCGGTATCTTGGAGAGGTGACTTGGATGTCTCATCTACCATCGGTGTGATGGTTGTTCACAATAGACTGGTGTCGATGCCGGGTCGGTATCAAGTGAGTGTCCATGATGAGCTGGTGTCAATTTCGAGTCGGCATCAGATGAGACTTGGAAAGACTGATATTGACGCTGGATTGGCATCAGGTGAGTGTTCACCTTAGCCCTGGTTGTGGCCGGGAGTTGGGGGTTGGAGATGCTGGAGTTGGTGCTTTGGGGTGGTTGGGTGAGACGAAAGGTGTGGGTTATACCTGTTTCATATATTTCCCCTCTGCACTTACATGTTCCGTATAAACTGAAAACTATATTGTTTTCCCAGATCTATTTGTTGTTCTAACTATTGATGATAAGAACTGTAAAATGGTTTTAAATGAAACGGTTTTAACTTGTGGCCTATGCGAATTCCATGATGATTATAAGTTGAGGTATGGGACTTAGCCAATATTCATTATGGAATGGTAAGGGTTGGTTTTGGTAAAAGAAAATTTGGTCCTTTGGACATGGTTTGCATAAAACTCACCTCTTGGTGAGGTTTGGTTTTGAGAAAATCGGATTATGCAGTTTACAATTTTAATGATTTAAAATGTGTATTTTTGAGCTGCATAATCATCCTCGCATCCTATCATGCTTTCTTTATTATCATATTTCCTACAAGCTAGTTGGCTTACGTTGTTTTAGTAACAACGTGCAGGTTTAGCGACGGATGGTTGATTGCTGCTGGATGGGTTCATGGTTCATCTTGGCCGCGTGGGATCGAGACTTATGCTTAGATTACCATGTTTACATTTCCATTCTGTTTTTATGGATATGTGTATTTATTGTAGAACTTGTTGGGTTATAGATCCGTTGTGTGGTCTTATGGCCGCTTTATCATGTATTGCTTGTTTGGTGAGAAACTCTGGGCAGGTAGTTTCTGTTGGTTGCATGTACAGGTATGGGGTTGGGTTTACAGTTTGATTCGTTTTAGCTTATCTTGTTAGCTATATTCCTGTTCATGTTTGGTTGGTAGCCCTTTGGGGGTTGAAATATTAATCTCATATGGATTGTTTATCAGGTGCAAGATAGGGTTAGTCCTTAAAACAAATATCTCCATGCAAGATTTTCTAAAAAACTTTAACGGTGGAATTTGTTTTAAGGGACCTCTTTCTTCTAAAATTGGTTGATCTTGTACCTTCGTAATCCTTGATATGAAGATTAATATTAAGCCGTTGTGCCGAGTGGGTGTTTCGGGCTCCGTTGGGTTGGGTTTCTTGTTCGGTAGAGATGCATGCTCGTTAGGTTTTCGACGCTTTAAGAAAACTTAACTTTACAAAATTTGTGAACAACTGGATTTTTGCTTTGGAAAACCGTCTGCCATGTGTGCGCTCGAGCGGTCCCCCATTTTCTGGGTAATCCGAAAATGATTCTTATTTTGTAAACTTTGGGGGTTCAATGGTAGGCTTTGGGGTATACTTTTTAAGCATAGTATTCATACTATTTTCAATATAAAATCGTCTCGTTCGCTAATGCATTATTTGGGTTGTAAAATAGTCTAAAACTTTCTTAAGTTTTAATTGGCTAGTTTCGGCTTCGGTCTTGCTTAGGCTTTCGGCTTGGGTTCCGCAGTTAGTTTCTAGTACATCGGGTTTTGGGTCGTTACAAATGGTATAAAGCTCTAGGTTCGAATACCTTTGAGTTGTGGGAAGGGTTGTGTGTTTTTGCGAGATGGTTGACTTGCATGTTGCATCAATGATTTGGTTGTGCTTTTATTCTTGTCTTGTGATGAGAAATGATTTGCGCGTGCTATGTGTTTATGTGCTTATGTGGGTATGGCGGTAGGACTTTGAGGAAGATATCGCTTGCCATGTACGTCCGATTAATTGCTTTGAGAATCAGGTTAGAAAGGCGCATCGCGAACACTCATTCTATTCAAGAATCCAAACGAGTTGTTCGGATTGAGGTATCACTCCAATTGGCCTCCTCGTTATGTGATAAGGTGTTGACATGCTTATGCGTATATGTGTTAACATGCTTACGTGTATAGACGTTGATCTCCTTTGAGGTAGATTAGTCATTTCTCAGATAGCTAGTTGCCTTATCCTCAAGAGTAGGATTAGAGTGCGTATACGAGAGTGGATATACTTATGCATCAGGTGGGTACCTGGGGTAGCTTGCATAAGTGTGGTGGTTTTTATGTTGTGAGCGGTGTTTTGCCTTACTTGTGTAGTAGGAGTGCGGTGACGGTGGGAGGTGATCCTAAGAGGTGAGAGCTTATTTGAGAGTCTCCTTCCCTATGAGATACCGTCAGCGGCTAAACCGATGCGGTGTCGTCTTCAGTATCCTATTGGGATCAGTGTGTTATGCCGACATGCATTTTTGTAGAACATGTTTGTTTGGCTTTGGGTGTAAGTGCTAGTTGTAATTCTAGATCGTTCCGAGAGGCCCTTTGGTGGCAGTGTTTTTTTGGTTCCTGTTGAGATTCAATTTGGTGCGTTAGAGTACACCCTTGGTTATCCGTAGGTCCAGTGGTAGAGACTTAAGTGGTCTGATCAGTCTGAGATTTGTCTGTGTTCTGAGAACACACTTTTGGATTAATTTTCGGTATGTGTTTTGGTCATTGTCGTCAAGTAGAGGTCTTATGCGCCAAGATGTTGCAGGTATGGTTAAGATCAGTGGTTAGGGAGATAGGTGTGTTGTCTTTCTTTTCAGATGAGATCACGTGGAATATCCTTCCAGATGAGGGTTAAGTGAGAACTGTGTTGCTAAGTGTGTACGTGACACATATGCCTTGGATAGGTATGTAGGTGTTATAGTTTTCTCTTGATTGAGTTTGACTGGTTGCGTTGTGAGTTTGTGGTTAATGTTCAGGGTTGTGATAGTCTCCGTGTGGACTTCGTTTGCGGGTTGAAGGTTATGGATGACGACCTTAATGTTGTTTTCTTAAAGGACGGGAGGAGATGTTGGAATGCCTTCAAGTCATTTAGTTTGATCGGTGGGTTGAACCTGACCTTTCTCGTTAACCTAGGACCTTTATGATAGTTTCTAGTTCTGTAAGTTTGCAGTTTGGTGGCCGTATTGCCTAAGAGCAGGAAGTTTGTGGTCGTGGTAAGTGCGCAAGCACTTCGGTGTGTTGGTAATTGTCTAGAATGAGTACCTTTGAGACATGTCGAGGCATGGTGTGATTGTCTCAGGTGGCAACTCCTATGTGAGTATAACCTTGATGGTTTTGTGTGGACACTTGGAGTCCAATCCTTATAGATTTGGTGGCGCATTCCATGTTAATCCTTGGTGGGAGTTGTTCTTAAGGGAATAACCCCTGGTTGGACTGGTGATTTTGGATGTTGCTATGAGTATCCAATGGTATCGATACAGGTGGATCACGTTGGTGTTGATCGTGGTTAGTACTGGTTTGATCGGTTGAGATCGGATCTGATAAGCTTGGTTTAAGAACCTGGTTGATGTGGGAACGGTTGCAGTTTATGCGACCGTCTGAGTTGGGTTACAAGAATCCCATGTTAGGGATAGGTGCTCCGGTAAGGATGTCTAAGGAGTCCTGATGGAGTTGGTTGTTACGATGGTACCTATAGAGTTAGGAGAAGTTCTTAGATCACGTAATATATGTGATGGCTTGGAATCTTGAGTGGTGGACGCACCACGTGATGAGGCTTCAACCTTGGTACTACTTATGGAGTGGTTATGTGATTGTGTTCCTGGTATCCTCCAAGGTTTGGTCTGATAACTTGAACTAAAACTTTAAAGGGATTTTCTTTGGGAAAGAGTTCCTAGCTGTGGATCTTGGAGTGTATTCCTCCAGCTTGGTATAGGTCCATCTCCGATCTTTCTGTTGGGACGTGAGTTTAGTAGTGGGCACCCAGGTGGTGCTACTGTCCTGGTAGTGGTTTGCAGACCCGATGGATATTCAGTTGGGTTGAGGTCTTAGCAATATAGAGTATTGCTTATGATTTGAGACTTCGCGCAGTGAAGTGCTATGATTATTTGGATTACGAGATGATAGTTACGCGCATATAGCCATTTGGGATCTTCTGTTTGATCTTGTTGATCGACACCGGGGTTCTAGTTTTGCAGTATGTTCTGATTATGCTCACTGGGGTTTGTAAGGATGAGTGTATTCTTTGGGGAGTCAATAGCCATCCCTTAGTGTAAGGATACGGCCTGTATTGGCAAAAGTATCCTTAGGTGTGGTTTTCCTTGGAACATATTCGTGTTTTGAGCTGGGTAAGGTCTCTTCGAGTTACGTTAGGTGGTAGTGAGATGGCAGTGAGACCATCTGGTTGTTCAGCATCGAGGTTTCTGTTAGTAGCCTCTTTGGGGAAGAGAGGTATGGGTGCTAGGTCCCTTTTGAGGATCATTTTGCCGTGGTGTCTTAAGGACACGCCTGGGGTAAGAACTGCTTGGGGTAGTGCTTATGAGGTCAGCTCTTGAAGTTGTGACCTGTAATACAGGTTGTGACTGTATCATTTGATCTTGTGGTGGTCTTCGGTGGATTGAAGTGATGTGTCGGATATGTTGCTTGGACGTGGCTAAGGTTCGCTATGATGGTGGGGTAGGTTCTGGTTGAGAAAGATCCATCTTTGTTTTCGATTCTTTATTTGGTATGAAGCTTAAGTCTTCATCGTGTTGGTTCAGGACCATGCCATTTTAGGACAGGGTTTGCGGTTTTGGTAAGTGTTGTTGATAGTGGGCGCCATAGCCTACTTCGGTTATCGCTGTTTATCAGTTTGCGAGGGGGTTGGCCTTTATTTATGGACCCTTTCTGTTGGAGATTTGGGGAATATACAGGCTTGTTCCTGAGTTGTTTCAGGGTTGCTTTCCCTTGAGAATTGCAGTGATTTCAGGGACAAAATCTCTTTGAGTGGTGGATGTTGTAAAGACCTGACGCTTTGGGTCGGCTTAGATTATGGTCTAAGGATATTCCTTGAGCTTCGGTAAGCTTTAGACCGTGTAATCATGGTTCGTTTCGGGTTTTTAAGCTTTAATTCGAAATTGGTTTACGTTAACTTTTTCGAAGAACCGGTTAAAAAATTTTTGGAAAAGAATAGTTTATTGACGATTCGGGGTCCGATGATCGCGCCGTCTATTTTGAAAGCTTAGGTATATTTTTGTTAAGTGTTGGGCCATGTTTGAGAACGTACGGAGTAGGAACGGGTCTCTGTTATTCTAAGTTTTGAGTTGAAACAAGTTAAGGTAGGTGAGGGAGGCTGACATGCCTTCACTATTTTGGATGTAACTTTTCCTACAAGAGCAATTTGGATGTTCGACTAGAACCATTGGAAAGAGGACTTCCGGAGCTTCGATTTGCATATAAGAACGACCTAGTTTTGACTTTGGGTGATGACGTTATGCGCGTTTGAAGATTCCAGTTTTCTGCTACTGGAAGAAGCGCTCGAGCGTACCACTGCTCGAGCGATATACGTCGGTCAGTCCTGGTATTTAAGGCGCTGTTTGACACGTTTTTGAGATACAAACATTTCCTTTCTCTCTCGAACTTTCTGGGCCGACTGGGAGGTGTAGTGTGCCACCCCCGAGGGTTGCTTTGTCATTAATCGCAGGTGGGCTACTGCTTATTTATTTATTTTACCAAGATTCACTACAAACTGGGTAGCAAGTAGTAAGTCCAGGGTCGATCCCATAGGGAAAATGACTTATTTTGTTTAAGGAAAGATTTAAATTATTTAATTTAGAAAAAGGGAGTAAGTCTTGGATTTGTTTGGAAAATATTTTTAGCAAGTAAAAGTAAACAAATAATTAAAAAGGAAATAAAGATAAATTATGAGAAGGGTTCCACCTCATGGTTAGAATCCACCTTTATTTGATAATCTAGTTTTGATATAATTCCTACTTTATTTAGTTTTGAATCAGATTAAATCCAATCATGACATGACCGATATGGATATCACAGAAAGATTGATTTCAATTTCAACAAGGCATACCCTATCCGGAGCATAGCATATCTCAGGTTCTACTTTC
>JAULLD010105214.1:0-12482 GCA_035668095.1 Sarracenia minor
CTTTTTTTTTCAAATCAAGGTAGGATTCTAGACCATGTACATTTTATTATTGATATGGACTGAGTTTTTATCCAAAAAAATTGCATTAGAGTTGGCTTTGCCATACCCAACGTGAGTTTCTTTGTGGTTTGAGTTTTGATTGGTTTAAACTAGGGCTTGAGTTATGAAATTGATGCTTGAGGCATAAAATTAAACCTTGTTTGAACAATGTTAAATTGATAACATGTGAAAATTGGATACAATTTTGGGTTTGGATAAACTAGGGCTTGGATTCGGGAGAAATCTTCAAATGGGGGCATTTTTACAAATTAGGTAAATTTTGAGAAATTGACTTAGATTATATGAAATTGGCAGTTATGAAAGCGGTGGGCTAAGATAAATGACAGAAGATATCGTCTAAAGTATATAATAATTATTGGGAAAACTATAAAAATTGATAGAACTTCAAGATTGTGCAGACATCAATTTCAGTTCTCTCTATATATATCAGTATATATGGTGATTATTTAGTTCATGGTAACTTGTTTAAAGTATGTTAGTATGATGCAGTAGAATAGATCTTAGTTTCGCGGCCATGGATGAGCAGAGTCGACATTCAAGTGATGAACTTGTTTTTGTCATATTTTTCCTGCTATACGTAAGTTGGCATCTCAATTATATCATGGATCTTGAGCTTCTTGTTGAAGGTTAGATGAAATTAATATCCCAAGGAGATGACATGTGCTCATTTTTTTTTCTAGTTCTCCATTACAGTTTGGGAGCTAGAGAAATTGAAAAAATAAAGTTTATTTTCGATCTACAAACACGGCTTTTTCATTCATTGGGCTTACATTTCATAGCTATTTTGTTGAAATAGGATCAAGATAATGTACAAGTTGCAAATGGATCAGCTCTTCCCAGTGTGAAGGTGATCATGGTCACATCTATAATGTTTTGAATATAAATTTCTACATCTTTCGTTATACCAAGATCCTATTCATTAGCTCTTTCTTATTTTCCTTTCCTTTTTTTATGTTGGTTTTACTGCATATTTTCTTCTCTTCTAATCTCATGTTCAGCCACAGCAACTTGATGAATAAATCAGGATACCAAAGGAAACAACTGAAATTATTAAGGACACCTTTTCTATGACAAGTGAGTAGCCATATGAGGCGAGTTGATTGCATGGATATCTTGGTCTATAAAAAGGGGAATAAAAAAAAACCAACAAAAATCCTTAAGATGTTAGCAATGAAGTTAATAGAATGTTGAAATATTGGAGTTGTGAATGAATTCCATCCAAGTTGATCAACGTTAGGCAATTACTACCATTTCCTATAATTTGCTCATAAGTCTATTTATGCTATGTTCTTTTACCCAAAAAATAATAATAATAATAAAATCTTTTGGTTGAAAGACTGACAAATAATTGAAAAGAACTATAGTTAATTTTAGTTTTATTTACAATTTTGATGCTTTTTCTTCAAGATCTCAAATTTGTTTTGCATATGGCTTGACCGCTTATCATTTCAAGACGTTTTTCTTGCAAACACTTTTATTCCTTTGGTAGGGTGGAGTGTTGTTTAAGGGAAACCGAGGAGGACAAGCCTCTTGAAGTTATGAGAAGATTACAAAGAGGATGGAAGTAGGTTAAAACCGAGATTTTTATGAAACGATCTTGGTTTCCAAACCTAGATTTTTGAGACTGAGATTAAAAATAGGTTCTTTTTTATCATGATCTAAAACCTAGATCAAAAGGGCTCCAGAGCCGAGATTAAAAGTCCATTATAATCGGGAAAAACCGACATTGAAATCAGATTATCTCGGCCAACGACCGAAATCAAAATGCATCACCGAGATTAAAAAGTCAAAATACCTCGGCTAACAATCGAGATTAAAAGGCATCAAAATCAAGATTAAAAAGTCAATACCTCAGCTAAACCGAGATCAAAAGGAATCAAAATCAGTTTTAAAAATCAAAATACCTCTGGTAAACACTAAGATCAAAAGGATTCAAATCGAGATTAAAAAGCACATTAATATCGGTAAAAAATCGAGATTGAAAATCTATGATATAATTTTTTTTAATCAACAATATCCACGATATAATTAATTTCAATAATTTGTATTTTTTCTACTGTATACCATATAAATGAATAATTAACATATAAATTTATATATTATCATTCTATATTTTCATCTCAAATATTAACAAAATCACACATCTTATATATAAAACCATTAAAAAAGTCATACATCTCATAATTTATCATTCTACATGTTTACAAGGCGCATCCCCCAGGAATTACAAAGATAACGAAAGAAACCACAAAAAAGAAAAAGAAGCTTTGGACTGCTCAATCCGAAGGCCCACGAAGAATGGGATGGAGACGAGTAACCAATCCAACTTGGGCAGCAGTCCACACTTGAGCAGCCAAACCAACATGAGCAGTCCGAAATTTTGAGCAAATCCAAAACATGACAGCTACACTTGACAGCCATGTCCAAAACTTGAGAAGTCCAAAGCTTGAGCATCCAATCCACTTTTAGCAGTTCAGCGCTTGTGAGCAAAGACCAAAGCTTGACAGCCACTTGAGTAGTCCAAATACTAGTCAAATTAGAAACAGAAACTTTTCCAAGACTCATATTTGTGAAAAGGTTGCCTAAGACGTGCACCACTGCCAACGGTAGGATTGCTACAAGCTGTCAAATGACATATACTTATTAACCAGAGTCAACATTAAAAGAGAAACCTAAACATGAGATCTTCATCCTGCAGTATGTAAGAATACCTGTGCACTGCTAATCTTTGGCCGTTTATACAGATTGAAAGCCCACATTAAAATTACAAGTATTGTCCCAACGGCAAACTCAACTGTTGTGAGAGTTACTGGAAATGGGTACACTTTCAAGACCTGTGAACAACATGTATCAAAAAGTCATGCTTCATTCCATATAAAGCATATCAACCATGCAAAATCAATTCATCAATTTATAATCTACTTTTGCAATAAAGAAAATTTAAAGAATTTGTGTGTGTGTGTGGTGGTTGGGGCTCCATTGGTTGCTTAGATAATATCAGAAACCAAAAGCATTTGTAACTTTCAATATTAGATTAGCATTTTTGCCTCTGGTTACGTAAATGAAGGAACTGAACTGAAAATAAAGTTTCTGCAATTTTTGAAATGAGCAAAGGAGCAAATTTTGGAAATGAGCAAATTTTTGAGATGAGCAATTTTCTGCACATTTTCTGCAGCAAACTTTGAAAGCAAATCCTAACTTTCAATATTAGATTAGCATTTTTACCTCCGCTCCTGTTGGAAGCTGCCATCTTCTGTTAACCCAATCTTTCAAAGAAGTTGTCGGAATCTTATCACTCTCACCGTCTGTATGCCCAATAAAATATCTCCCAAGGTATTCAATTTCAACCATCTATGAGGATGAGTCGATCTCCACATAAAAGTTGCAATCAATCCTGTTACTACCCAACACGTCCTACCTCTCCTCCGGCCACTTTTGAATTTCAGCAACCTTAACGAACGAGCATTCGTTGGAGAATGCTCTGATCCCATAAGGATCAAAATCGCCAAGCGCTTTTGCAAAATCTTTTCACTCCGAAGAAATAATTCTGGAATACAAAATGTTTTGCTCTTTGAGTCAGCCAGCACCGATTCAATGTAGGCCCCATCATCATTCTTCTATCTTCGGCATCTGATAGATCAAACCATCCTCCCACCCCCAAAGGTGCCCAATCCCCTTTAAACCTCAAAAACTTATTCAAGTTTTTCAGCTACCCAGGAGATTTCTGGAAATCAAAGACGAAGACAACGATGAAAGCCCCTACTCTTTTCTGTCAGTAACAGGATCCTACATTCGTCCTCAAAATCGAACGATTTGCTGGCAAACTGAGCCAACCTACTTTGCCTCTTAAGCTGTAAACTCCTCTCCCTCTCTTGCTTCCTCTTAATATCTATACACCAAGTGAACAGGAAGAGCATAAAATTGGAAGTGATGAAATTAGCATTTCAAATACCTCCTCTCAAGAGTGAGTGTCTGGATTAAATTCCTTTTCCTGTTACATTGGCATAGTACACTTGATCCTCCTTGTTTATCTTCAGATAATAAAAATATTGAACTTTTGGCTTAGTTAAATATCTCTGCAAATATTTTTCTTCTTTTCATTAGTCATCCATCAGTTAAATAGGAACATTACTAGTGATCGGAGTTGTTCATTTGCAGGCTGTTGTTGAGAAAGGTGCACTGGAAACTGAGAAAACTTCTGCAAGTGTCCAAGTAGATATTTCGTCAGAAAACAAGGATGTTAAATTATTTGTGAAGGTAATTATTATCCCTTGTGATTAAGCTTATTCTGCAGTTCTGAATTATTTGCAGATCACTGATGTTAGTTAACAATCTTGCTGTTGCTATTTATACAATTGGAATTATCTTGATTTAGGCTACTTTACTGTAATTTTTCCTTTCAGATCATGCTTCAGCCACTTGAAGTTACTTATGATTCAGAGTTTATTTTGAATGTCATGGAGTTCCATAACATGTTCGAAACCTTTAAATTTCAACATGAAAGGGTAAGCATTAACATGCATTCTCGACATTCATCTCATTTATATTGCAATTCAGCCACACTATAGTGCACTAACAGGCCTATCTTTTAGTAGATTATGTCTAAGATATAATAATGCTGTAAAAGATTAGTTTGATTGAAAGGCTAAAGTTTTGCTGCTTGTGCAATAGAGACTTGACTGAGATGTTATTCGTTAAAACATTTGCTTCAACTTCATTATAGCTGTCTTTTAAAACATGGCTGAAGAATTCTCATAGGGTTTTTTCATGCCAAAACCCAATTGTCTCTAGATTTGAGTGCATAAATTTAATGGTTTCCCCTATGCTGGACAATTGCAATGAACAGTGTCTCCTACTAGTGAGCCCAAAACTGAAATATCGTAGAGAAGTAGAACTTTGTGCCCTTTTCATTGATTTTTATGGTTGAGGGTTACCAGAAATATAGATTTTTAAAGAGTTGGTATGGGGTTCCAAAAGGGTAGTGTTTTGACAATGAAAACACAAGTTTATAAATATATTCTGGGGCTATTGTAGGTGTTGTTTGCTGGATAACATGAAGTACATTTGGTAGTCCCATATCCTTATAGCATAAGCTTTTGGACTAGTGTTGACTTAACATTGTGAACAATACCCTCTGGTGGTGGCAAGCTATGATTGATTAGTTGTGATGGAGCATAAAATAGGGTTTCAAAGTAGGATAATTCAAATCTCTTTATTTACAAGCTTTAGAAACTCAACTCCATTGAATTAGGATTGGAAGAAGAAAACTCTAATGTTTTTCTTCTTCTTCTTCTTCTTCATTTTTTTTTGGGTTTGGGGGGAGGCGGTGGGTGTAATTACACATTGGTCCTAATCCTTTTGCATAAGTTGCAGAGGAATAAACTTGGCATGATTGATAAGATAGTTTATTCGTGTACTTTGGTTGATTTTTGGGAGTTTATGCTGTATTTGCAGTATATTTTGTAGTATACAGAACTAACACAGACTCATAAGGATTTGATATTTGGTTGAAGGAAATTAATTGTGATCGCTAGACATGGGATGAATGTAGGAACCTGGTGATGGATATACAAGGGATGTGGTCAGAAATGACGTTTTTTTTTTAAAATGTGGTTTAGCTCGATCTGAATTGTCTTTTATATATTTATATTTTGTCATGTTGAGGCAGAGGGTACTTTAAATGTGTATTTTCTTAATTCACTTCGCTATCTGACTAGTAATTTACTACTGAAGCTTTAGGGTATAGGTTTGTTGTTCCAAGACATGCTATATAGAAACTGCAAAGTGGTGTAGTAGTTTGGAATAAGTGGAAGGAAGTTGGGTCAGAAATGGAAATGAGCAACATGGTCAAGCCTAAGGATTTAAATATTTGAATATTTTCTATTGCTTTATAACTTACCAACATTAGCTACTAGGTACTAATCAATATATGTTTATAGCAAAGTAGGAATAGAAAAACAATAATCAATCACTAAATTTCAGTTAAGGAAGTTAGAATCTTTGTTTCCATATTCTTGGTTATTGCCCTTTCTTTTCGTTTTTGGAAGCTAGATAGTAGCGATGTATGTTGGTTGGTGGTTCTAACAAGTACAATTGAAGGTGGACCTGAATAACACCCGGATCAGGGCCAAAAGTAACCAAACATTACACTTTTTGTTGGCTTGTGCAAAATCTAACAAGGCTTCAAATCCATGAGCTTAGGACTCAACACCAAGGCCTAAAAGGCAGATTGAGGAGATAGTAAAATAATAGAATATCAAATTTCAAGTTTTCATAAACCTTGTTATCAACAAAGATTAAAATAGAAATATCCATTAGTACTATGACATCAAACAAATGTGCAAAACTCATCATAATACTTCATATGTAGCTGGCGATCATGATATGACAATCAATTTTCCTCTCTTAGGCTAACTCTGATTGGTTCTGTGACTCTTTTCTTTAGGATTTAGAGCTCTAATAGACTAATATCAAGTTGAAGTCTAAAATTTAGGGTTAAAGATGAAGAAGAAAAGAGAGAGAGATAGAGAAAGAGAAAGAGAAATAAGAGAATTGGTTTAGGATTAATTATATATTCCCTGTACCTCGAAGGATTTATACTAAAGTAATAAAAATAGAAATTACAAGAAGGTTTCCAAGAATAAACAGGAGAAATAAAAGAAGAAAATAACTACTCTTAACAACAATTTTACTCCCTCAGTTAATAAATGCGAACCTATTTTTTTTAACATACAACAAAGATATTTGAGCTTGTTTTGGGATAGTTATAAAATATAAAATTGTTTGCCAGCTTCATTTTGGATTAACACCAAGGTATTCCCTTTTAATAATAGTCTAGATATTTCGTAAGAAAGCTTGAATGGAGTGATAGTGGTTCTATGTTAGGGTACTGAAAGGACAGGAGGAAGGGCAAGAAAGACATTGGTTAAGGTATCGAGAAGGGAATAATTGCTTCAGGCTTAATTGACGATGCACTTTTGATAGTGCCGACCAGAAACAATGCATTTTCGTAGTTAAGCCCAAGTGATCGATCGAGGACTTGAGTCTTGAACAATTCATCTTCTTTAAATTTCTTATCTTTTTGTTAGCAATGAATATTATTTTATATCTTTATCTGAACATACCGTTTCTCTAACCAAAAGTAACTTGTTGTGCTTTACTGGCTTAAATTAGCTTTTGGTTGTTTTGCAGCAAATGCACAATAGTGCATTAAATCTGAAACGGTTGGTCTTTGGTAAAGATTCTATCTCAAAAGTACAAAAATTTACATGCCATCAGTTCTAATGATAGAAATCAATTGAATTAGCGAGCAAGTGATTTTCCAACAAGTAGAATTTGGGTAAAGCTGATAGGTCGGTAAGTCTAATTGCTTTAGAAAAATATTGTTTCATGGTATGATTTAGTATTAAAAAAAGGCTGATAAAATTTCAAAAAAAGCTTTGTTCTGTTGATGTAGGTTTGGATAATAATCAACTTTATGTCTCCTTTGAAAATTTTAAAGTTGAGTTATCTCAGTGGGAACATGTTTTGGTAGGGTATTTAATTGACAAAAAGGTCATATGTTCATAATGTTAAATCTTGGGCTAAAAAGTTGAGGAAGGATAATCTTTGTGAAGTTGTCACTCTTGATTATGAGATTTTTCTTCTCAAGATGAAAAGTGATGAAGCACTTGGACAAATTCTTGATGGGAATCCCTACTACTTTTGTGACTGATTAATTATTGTCAAGAAATCTGCACAAGAACCCAGCTGAATAAGGATACATATGGCCTCTAAAAATCAAAATCAGAATCCTCCTTATCCATAGGATTCCACCTTTAAAAAGCAGAGAAAATCAAGCTCAAGACTGCACATATTTAAGTAAAACACTGAAACCTACCAACTCTTATGCACAATAAAATACTAATAGATCTATCATAACCTTATGAGGCTATTTAGCTATTGCAAATCAGGTTTTCAATTCAAACTAGAAGCAAACACACAATCAGATAAATGTACTCACATGTAAGTAGTACATGGATTCCAAGGTAGAAGGTTACTCTGCGATAATGAATTCCAGGAACAGAAGCCACGAGATGGCCAACTGCCCCCTTAAAGTCATATTTTGTCAACTCTAGGATCCAGTGGGCCTGGCTAGGCACATCAGCAACAAGAGATGCCATGAATCCAGCCAACTGAGCAGCAAAATCAGATTTTGAATGTTGATCCATGTACTCATCGGATAGTTGAGTAAAAAGAGATAAATAATCAGGTCTGCTTGTACGAGGAAAATCTTGCCACCAAACAGTATTGGTCACACTGATCCACTGCACAATCCAGAAGGTCAGTGAGAAACAAATATACAATATACAGATTGTTGGCAAAATTCTTATATAGTCTACAGTAAGATAAAAATTAACAGCATTAACTAACAAAATGCTATGCGTGTCAGGAAGGCATCTATTAAAATCTAGTCATTCAAAACACACAACTCAACATCACCCCCCACCCCGCACGCAAAAAAAAAACAAAAAAAAAATACACATTCACACACACAAGTTATGAGCCATGCTTAAAGGCACTCAATCGTCTAAATTTAAGTGATTTAAAAATAAAATATAAAATAATATCAATAATTCAACAATAATCAGCCATTTTTACGACATTTACTTAAAATATTGACTTTGTTAGTTTGCTAGTTTATAGATATAAAAAAAACATAAACGAAAAGAATATGAGAGATGAGAGAAAACAAAAGAGAAAGTCAAGATTATTTCATGTCAAGGGTTAAGTTTTTTACATCTATATAAATCTAACCCTTCACAATCAATTTGTTATCCGCTCAACCATTCACAACACGGTATGTGATTAGACTGGTAGAGAGAAATCCGGATATATCCTTTTCTGAGGAATTTTAGCATCCACACCCTAAGATCGGAAATCAAAACCCAAAAATCAAAAATAGCAAATGGACTATAAGATCGAAATCGCAAATTGGAACCCTAAAATCAAAGATCGCAATCAACTATAAGATCGTAAATCGCAAATCAACTATAAGATCACAAATCGGAACCCAAAAATCAAAAATCGCAAATCAACGATAAGATCGCAAATCGCAAATGTACTCCAAGATCGCAAATCGCAAATCAGAACCCTAAAATAAAAAATCGCAAATCGCAAATGTACTCCAAGATCGCAAATCGCAAATCGGAACCCTAAAATCGAAAATCGCAAATCGCAAATGTACTCCAAGATCGCAAATCGCAAATCGGAACCCTAAAATCAAAAATCGCAAATCGCAAATCAACTCCTAGATCGCAAACCGTTGAAAAACTAAGTGAAAAAAAATACCTTCGACTCTAGGTCTTCAGCCTAGGTTAGCGATTTCTCGCCTAGGGCAATAGACGCCGTCGCCGTCGCCACAGCGGTGTATTTAGCGGTCGCAGTAGCAGCAGACTACGAGAGAGAGAGAGAGAGAGCAGTGATAGCTCGAGAAGATCGTGAGAAAGACATCGAGGAAAAGGGGCGGGCGCGTTCGACGGGTCGGGTTACCGGGTTATTACGCAGATCTCTTAATAAACATATCGGTCATCTTAAAACCGAAATGTAAACCGAGATTAAAAATAATTATTGATCGCGGTGAATTCATGAAGCCGAGATTAATAAAAAATTTTAGTTTTTCAATGACGATTTTACAAAAATCGTGATCTTTTTTATTTTTGCAGCGAGATCTTTCGCCGTTATTGTAGTAGTGTCTTGGCTTTTCTATTTCTGGAATGTTCTCTTGATGATGATCTCCGTTCTCCTTTGTGCACATATAGACAAGCATGCCAAAGTTTTTTTTAATTAGATATATTGGAAAAAAAATTAATCATATTCAGAATTAATGAGATCCAAAAGCAGATTCAGATAAAACATCCGACCCTTGCAACTTGGTTTTTGAATCTCCTTGAATTCCTTGTTCAGTGGATGCTGTGTTGTTGGTTTTTATGAATTTTCAAAAGTGTTTTCTTTTTCTTTTTCTCTCTAAAAAATGATGGAAAATATCTTTCACCTCAATTATAACCCTCTCCTGAAAGTTGCCTAGACTTGCCATGCAGTAGAGAGATAAAACCTGCATACATGTGAGATTTGAAGTTTACAAGCGAGTTCCTTGCTGGCTGTCCCTTTCTGTTCAATTCAGTGTTCCTCTTGCCTGAGGCAAAGGCAAATCAACACAGATGTTGAACCCAGCTTAAGAGTCCCTATAGCTATTGCTTTTGTGTTTATTCCAGCAAGTAATTTAAAGCTTTCGTGTGTAAAAAGGTGTTTTTAGTAAAAATTTTGAATGGAGATTGATAGCGTCAGAATCCGACGTGGTCCGCTCCGTGCTCCGATGGACCTGAGGATCACGAAAAAACCGTTAGAAAGGGGCCGGAGGGGGGTCTTCGGCGTTCCCTCTCCGACGGTCAAGTCAGATATATCTGGGGAAGGAGAAAACTGAATTGAAATGCGGCGATTAGGGTGAGATGAGATTGCGTACCTTTCTCCTTTCTATCTCTGGTCCTTATATAGATTACCTGGAGATCATTTTCATGTGTCTTCTCCTTCACGTGGTTTGTTGGAGAGATAACTGCCTTTTGGAGGGAGATATCAGATTGGTGCCAAATCGGCTGAGTGGAACCTTCCATCGTAACGGATTGCGTGGGCCCTCTTCAGGTGCGCGCGAATGGTGCCCTCCAAGGTCGGGCCATCTTCGATCAGGAAAACCCCCTGGGTCGGCCTGCTGACTTGCAGATAGCGTCGTTGTGTCGGGCTCTGATTAACTCGGGCTTTCCTTGGTCGGGTTACTCTGGTAGCTCGGGCTCTCCTTGGTCGGGCTACTCTGGTAGCTCGGGCCTTTCTCGGTCGGTCTGGGGCCAGGATATGACTGCCTGCTGGGCCCTTACTTGTCCAAAGTGTCTTGGTGAGTTTGAGCTGATTCTGCCTTCCCAGATCAGTAGTCCCCTATTCTTGATAGCCTCGAGTCGAAGGGTCGGGGCTGTCAAGAATATTAGTGGTGTCTGTTTTCTGATACCGTCGAGAATACCAGTAGTCCCCTATTCTTTGAATTTTTCGTTTTTTCCCGGTACATATCAGAGATGATTTTCAATTTGGGTTTGAGATTTGGTATTTTAATTTGACATAAATGCTTTCATAGGGTTTTCTTGTTGATTCTCACGTATATCATAGGATGCAATATGCTGAATATTTGAGTTGAAATGTGCTGTTTGGAGGTAGTTAGCAGTGTTCAAAGGGCACGTAATTGGTTGTTTGTAGTGGTGATTCCATGTTAGTTTTTATGTTGCTTCTTTATAAACTACCTCCTGGATTTAGTAATTTCTCCTCTTCATATGTGCTTACTTGCGTTGATCAATACATCCAAGCTGAGCTTTGAGATAAAGGCAAATATCCTCACTTGTATGAAGAATTAAATAATCATGAAAGTGCTCAAATACTAAATGCACAACATATATGTATAAAATTTTATTCTTTAGAAATTCAGTACGATTTCCACCTTTTTAAGGATTTCCATGATAATCAAATTCTGTGAAACTGCTTATATGGGGAATTGATTAATCCTTTACTTCTTTCGTCTTAAATTGTTTTAGCAATTACTTCATTAAACATTTACACAAAATTTCAACTTTAGCCGGAACATTAAGGGGCCGTTTGGAATAATATTCTGAATTTTCTGTTTTCAGTTTTCTGAAAAGAGAGAAAATAGTATTTTGAGAAATTTTTTTGAAAAGTGTTTTTAGAAAATTTGGAAATAGAAAATACGTTTGGTAAGCATTGTAGTTAAAATTTTTAAAAAAATCAAAAAATCAAAAAAGTGGGGAACTGGAACGACGCTGCTTCGTCCCCGGCGAGATCTATCGACGCCAGCGAACTGGAACGACGCCGGAAGACGACCAAGATCTGTGACCTTTGATCTTCGATCTTTGCGAACCAGGATCTTCGCGAATACCTTCGATCTTCGATCTTCGCGAACCAGTCAAACCAGTCGAGGATCGATTTGGGGACTTCGACGATCGGCGATCGATTTGGGGACAAGTCGACGATTGATTTGGGGAAGACGACGATCGAACTGGAACAACGCCGGAAGACGACCAGGATCTGTGACCTTCGATCTTCGATCTTCCCTCTTCGCGAACCAGGTTCTTCGCGAATACCTTCGATCTTCGATCTTCGCGAACCAGTCAAACATGTCGACGATTGATTTGGGGAAGACGACGATCGATGATCTTCGCGAACCAATCGACGATCGATTTGGGGAAGACGACGATCGACGTCGGGGAAGACGACTGGGAAGACGACGCCGGCGACTGCCCTAAACGACGCCGACGACTGTGTTGAAATTGAAAAACCGTCGCTAATACCTTCAGCAACGCTTAAAAAACCGTCGCTAATACCTTCTGGAC
>JAULLD010106311.1:0-10737 GCA_035668095.1 Sarracenia minor
TCTTTAAGAAATATTTATGATCATCTTGCTTTTCTATCTCAAGAAGAACCTAAAAATACTGACGTTGCATTAGAAGATGAATCTTGGTTAATTGCTATGCAAGAAGAATAAAATAAATTTAAAAGAAATAAGATTTGACATTTAGTTCCTAGGCCTAAAGATAACACCATTATGGGAACTAAATGAGTTTTCAGAAATAAAAAGGATGAAAATGGTATTGTTGTCCGAAACAAGGCTAGGCTAGGTGTGCAAGGTTATAATCAAGAAGAAGGAATTGATTTCGAAGAAACCTATGCAACTGTAGCTAGGTTAGAAGCAATTCATATGTTGTTAGCATATGCATCTTATAAGAACTTCAAACTTTTTCCAATGGATGTGAAAAGTGGTTTTTTTAATGGCTTTATAAATGAAGAAGTATACGTTGAACAACCACTTGGTTTTGAAGTTCATCTCTATCCTAACCACGTTTTTAAACTAACAAAAGGTTTATATGGTTTAAAACAAGCTCCTCGAGCTTGGTAAGAAAGATTAAGTAATATTTTCTTAGAAAATGGTTTTAATAGAAGAATGATTGATATAACCTTTTTTTTTGGGGTGAATTAACTATGACATAAAGAAAATCAAAAAAAAGTATTTACAGATTTACAAGGGGCATACCCCAGGCCTTACAACCCAAAATAAGCCCACTAACAAAAATAATCCTTGCGAACATACTGTCAATCGATGATTATCCCAAGACTTCTATGACCAACCCGCAGACAAAACATCTGGGCACTTCCAATTTTCCAAACAAACTTGGGACCCATAAGGACATATCATCCTCCCGAGGCCCTCTGCAAACTGGATGCAAGCCCCACGAGGCAAACTTGAGGAGGCTCAACAGTACTGCACCAAAATTCAGACTACAGTCCATACAATACACATACCATCTTCATGAAGCCAGCAGGACAGCTAGTTAAAACCAAAAACATGAGTTCCATACGCATAGAAAACAGTGAGTATACCGATATGTGTATAAACTTAATTTAAGATTCAACCGAAAAAGCTAAAGCAAAGGGGATTAGGATTCACAGTCCATATAATCTGGGGAGGAAATATGGGATATGAAACCAACCCAAAACCAGATACAAAACGCACCCACCCACTCACGTACACGTCCCTTACAAAGGCCGTAAGGGGAAGGCACTTAAACTAAACGCTATGTACAGCCCAAAAAACATAGCTAGGCAAAAGAAAGAAAGGAAAAACCTGCAGTATAAACCAAAAAGAAATAAACCACACAACCCAAAAGCTAGTAAAAAACCAGCAGCTTACTGCACTACCTGTACCAACTGGTGCATAGCAAGGCCCAAAGAACAAGAGACAGGCTAACAGAGGCACCTATTGCACCTATCATCCGAAAGCTAGCAGCAAAGTTGAAGTTCCCCTGCTACAATGCATAGTCCCTGCGAGTCCTTTTCCTCGGGATCCATTTTGACCTGCTCATCAAAGATAAAACTTGAATGAGCAATCTTTACATGTTAAAAATTAAAACAAAACAGGTTCCTTCTCAAAAAATTTCTGTGTAAGACCCCACTCTTCCTGGAAAGCTACATTTGCAGCGGTTCTCATTACATTTCTCTTAATATGCAATCTATCTCTAACCGCAGTTTCAATGGATCTGATTACTAGCTCCACAGATTTTGTGTGTTTTCTGAATTTTCGCCTATTTCTTTCAAACCATAGCAAGTACACAGTAGCCGAAATGGATAACTTAAAAGCAGTGGGAATCTAAGATTTGCCTCTGGTATGGTTAAACATCCAATTTACCCACCCAGCCCATGACATCTCCCAATGATCGTAGTTATATTTGGTGAGTACCCACTTCCACACTCTTCTTGAGAAAGGGCACCCGAAAAATAAATGATCAAGTGATTCCCTTTCATAAGTACAGAAAGAGCACCCAAATTCTCCATTCAGCCCGAATCTTCGTAATCTATCACCTGTCGGCAGCCTACCTTTGATAGCTACCCAAAAAATGAAACTGAATCTTGGTACATGAGATGGAAACCCTACTAGTTTGTTCCAGCTAACTTGTTCGTTTTGTGGTCTCATAGCATTCCAAAGGGAGCTGATGGAAAAATTCCCCCCGTTTAGGGACCATATAATTTCATCTTTCTTACCCGCATTTGGATAAAAACCAACGCTTTCCTTCATTTCCATTAACTCATGAGTATAGGTAGCAGGCCATTTCCAATTATTTCCTTCGACTATTTTACTCACTTTAGCAATTTACCCAGACCCGAGTCGTAAATAATACGAGGCCCCTTAGTCACCCCAATGCTACCCCACGGGTGCCATGGGTCCCACCATAGAAAAGTGTCCTCCCCGTTGCCAACTTCATATTTACAAAATTGTTTCACCAAAGGGCGTAGCTGTAGCACTTTCCTCCAACACCATGATGCAGCTTGAGGAATATTAATCTCCCAAAATGATCTTCCCCTAAGCAAGTTTGATTTGATCCACATACACCAAATAGACGTAGCACCCCCGGTAAGGAGGAACCATATGTGTTTGGCTACCGCAGCTTTATTCCACAAAACTAAAGCTTTGACACCCAGTCCCCCTTCTTTCTTGGGATAACAAACTTCATTCCAAGCTACCTTCGCACCTGATGTTTTAAGATCGGGGCCATTCCACAAGAAAGCCCTAATAATTGCCTCCACCTCCTTAAAAACCCTTTTTGGGAGAATAAACAAAGAAGACCAGAAAACTTGCATTGAGAATAAAATTGAATCAATGAGTTGGAGGTGACCGGCAAAAGAAAGCCATTTACATGTCCATACTTTAATTCTAGCCACTATTCGGTCAATTATAGGCTTACACTCCTTGTAGCTCAATTTGGTAGTTATAAGGGGAACTCCCAAATATCTTACCGGAAGTTTGCCCTCTCGAAAGCCACTTACCCGAAGAATATCATTTTTAAGAGACTCCTCCACCCCCGAAAAGAAAATATCACTTTTGGAAGGGCTAGGAGCCAAACCTGATAGTTTTTCAAAATGCTACAAAACCTCCTTAATCACCAAGATAGAGCCTATCTCGGCTCTAGAGAAGACCATCAAGTCATCCGCAAAAGCTAAGTGAGCTATCTTGTCCCGTTTACATCTCCAATGATAGTTGAAAGGTCTCTCCTCAATATATTTGGAAAATAAACAAGAGAGGATTTCCATTGCCATAACAAAAAGGTAAGGAGATAGCGGGTCCCCTTGACGCAATCCCTTTCTTCCTCTAAAAAACCCATGTAGCTCCCCATTGATGCAAACCGAGAAAGAAGGAGTAGTAATGCATTCCTTAATCCAATTCACCATGATAGGAGGGAAGCCCATACTTTTCAGCACCATAATCATAAAAGACCAGTTCACATTGTCATACGCCTTCATAATATCCACCTTAAGTGTACATCTCGGCCCTTTATCTTGCTTATGGTAATCACGAAGAAGCTCTTGGGAGAGAAAAATGTTATCCGCTATTCTCCTTCCTTGCACAAAGGCGGATTGGTTAGGGGACACAATCTCCTACAAAGAGTATTTTACTCTATTAGCTATCAACTTAGTGATGCATTTGTAAATGGTGTTACAACACGATATAGGCCGATATTCTTTAATAGACGAAGGATTTGGAACCTTTGGAATGAGCGCAATTAACATAGTGTTCACCTCCTTTAACATCTTTCCCGATACAAAAAAGCTTTTAATTGCTCTAATGACTTCGTCCCCAACTACCTCCCAAGCATCCCTGAAGAAACCCACAGAAAATCCATCAGGGCCTGGAGCCTTGTTAACTTTCAGAGACCAGAGGACTTCCTTAATTTCCACATCAGTAACTTCCCTTGTCATAACCTCACAACTCTGAGGAGATAATCTTTTATTGACTAAATCATTTATGATCTGTTGGGAACCCTCTTCAAGAGAGAAGGACGTACCGAACAGCTTCTGATAGTATCCCACAATATGGTCAATAACTTCCTCCCTAGACTCACAAATCGAGCCATCATCCCGAGTTAAGGAATCTATTCGGGATCTGTTCCTCTGGAAATTTAAGGATTTGAAAAAGAACTTTGTATTCTGATCACCTAAATTCAGCCACTGAATCCGAGATTTCTGTTTGAAGAAGCTTTCCTCTGCCATTTTCAACTCTGTATTTGCAATTCACTTCTCTTTCCTTTCTTTGCAATTCAATATTCTCCGGATTAAGGTCCAGCTGACACTGAAAGCCTTCCAGAACTTGTTTTGCTTCAATCACCCTTTTCGGCAACTCCCCGAATTCTTCCCTATTTAATTGTTTCAGCTTACCCTTCAAGAGCCGAAGCTTGCAGCAAATTCTGTACATTTCCACACCCTTAATGTCTGACTTCCACACCTCACTGACCAGCTGTGCAAATTTAGGGTGTCTAGCCCAAAAACTGAAATATTTAAAAGGCTTCCTATACTTGGAGCCTTCCAGATTAAGGTAAATTTCAATCCGGGAATGATCGGAGATCCCCGGAGGACAAAAAGAGGCATAAGAGTTCCCCAAAACATTTAACCAAACATCATTTACGAGTACTCTATCAATTTTAGATTTGATGGACTTTGGTCCTACTTGATTATTGGACCATGTATACAGCAGACCATAGTACCGAAGGTCTTCTAGGTTTGCTTCAAAAATACATTTGTTAAAATCCTCTATATAGTTATGCCATTTTTCCCCACCCCCAAATTTCTCCGACGGGAATCTTACAACATTGAAATCCCCTACAACTAGCCAAGGGGAGGCCTTGCAACTGGGGGCTACAAATAACAGGAAGCTCCATAGCAGTTCTCTTTCCTTAGGGAAGTTAGAACCATAAACAAAAGAAGCTTTCAATGTAATTTTCTCTTCTAACAACAAAACGCTGGTATGAATCCATTGACTCCCCGAAAATAAGGTATTAAGCTTAACAAAAATTGGGTTCCAGCATACCCAAATGCGACCCAAAACGGCGTGATCATAATTATGAACAAAATTCCAGCCTGGCAACATTTTCTCAAAAATAGATTTCGAATTTTCCAACGAAATCCTAGTTTCATTCAAAGCAAAAATATAGGGTTTAAAAGTTAAAATTAAACTCCTTAGTTCATGCTGTTTCAGGGGGTTGTTTAGGCCCCGTATATTCCATGAGCAAAAAATAGGCATGATAAGGTTAAGAGAAAGACCTTTTCTTCTTCCTTCTGCTACTACTGGCCCTCTTGTTAGGAGGGTTCCTCTTTTTTTTTTGGATGAATAAAAATTTTTTTGGATGAATTAGGAGGGTTCCTCTTACTCAGACTAGGTTTCTTGCTCTGAGGACTACTAGAGATCATCTTCCCCGGCTGGGGTTTCTTTACCACAGGGCTATCAAACTCATCCATGCCCCCCCCCCCAGATGCGTCCCACACCGCTATAGAGACATCTTCCGAATCCGATTGATATACCATCTGTTCTTGAGTGTCTGACTGAACACCTAGCTCCAAAGAATCTGGTTGAGGGTTCACTTTGTCTAAAGTAGGAGCCACTTCCTTAGCCATAGAGCTCCCCTGTTCAATTTGCTTAGCATCACTGATTTGGGCAGGTTCTTCCTTACTGTCAGGAGAGGGAGAAGCCTGCATAGGGGACTTGCCCTTATCCTTTCCGACTTGAATCCAGCCTTCATTACTCTCCTCGTGTACCCTGTTTCCCTGATCAGGGAGAGATTCATCCCGAGGACTCCCAGTATCCTCTAGGTCTCTAGAGTTTTCATTTACCTTATCATCGCCAGGACCCAGACTAGATGTAGAAGGCATATTCTCCCCACTATGTTCAACTACCTTCTCTTTACCCTTTCCAACTTGTACCCACACATCTTTACCCACCGATGGTTTAGCAGGTTTGCATCTGTCAGTAGTATGACCAAAAGCCTTGCAGAGGGAACATTTGGATGGCAGGTTTTGATACTCAACCCCCACTTCTGTAGAAATATCTCCACACTTGATTGTTAGCGATTCCCTTAGGGTCTGAGTCGCTTCAATTTCCACGCATACACGAGCATAGGAAATCCTCTTCTTAGATGCTGTAGCTTTATCCATATAGAGTGGAGTTCCCAGCGCACTAGAAATCTTACTCAAGCTGCTCTCTGTCCAGAACTCAAGAGGGAGGTCCGTCAGCTTTACCCATATAGGGATTTTTGCAACAGTAGCCTTCGTGAACTTTGTCCACCTCCTCCACTTCCTGAGAATAAGAAGTTTCCCAGAAAATTGCCATGGTCCCATCTCCATCACAGTTTCCATATTCCCAATTTCGTCAAATTTGAAGACATAAATACCCTTATCTGTACCAATAACATCCACTAGGCCATATTGATCCCATAATGTCCTCGCCGTTGCACGTACCAAGGGAAAAGGTAGTCGTGCTTCCAGGAAGTAGCCTACTAAGCAAGCCTCCCATGAAGTTTCATCAAGATTCTCTTCTACAATTCCTATCATCTCAGGATTTGGAACCTCAACTAGATTAAGCTGCCCAAAGCGACTTCTATTCGCAAGAGATCCCGGGCTTTGATTCCTTTCCATTGGAGTGTCTGAACTTTGACCCTCTCTTTCTTGATGAGTGCCCCTTACTATGTCGGAGTAAGAGGGGCGATTGATAAATCGACCACCCCGGCCGCCAAAGCCACCTCGTCGAGGGAAACCGCCCCTTCCTGGAGCAGGCTTAGATCCAAGGAGGTTATTCCCCTTTCCCATAACTCTCTCCATTGCTTGCCGATGGGCTTGAACATCAAGCGCGTTTCTGAGGCTCTGCTTAGCAATGTCCACACCGTAGGCAGCTGATTTCACCAACAAATCCGCCACTTCAATATCCAGATTTAGCTCCTCTCGCTCCTCCTCATCCTCTTGATGACCCTTTACTGACTCGCGGGAGGTCCTTGACAGAGATCGATCCACCGGACTACGAGAAACCCTAGAGCGAGCATCCGCTCCTGAAACCCCTTGCGGTGAAAGCGGCCTGTTCGTCGGAGATGTCTCTTCACAAGACTTCTGTCGATTAGTTTCAGATTGTTTAAAGTAACTAGGGAGGGGGCTAATACCCTCCTGAGATCTGAAAAGGGCTCCTTTCTCCACCTTCTCTAAAACCCTATCACCCAAGAGCTGAGGTGAATCGCTAGGTCGTGGCGAAAACTCCTCATCCCCCTGAGAGGGATGAGAAGAGTGAACCATCGTGACAATCGGCCAGAGCTAGGGCAAATCGCACCTACCATCGCACACTGTTTCGCACACACAACGCACGTGAACTATCGTGACTCTTTTTTTCTGATTATTTTTCTATATAACCTTATTCATCAAATCTAAAAATGAAAATATGCTTATTGCACAAATATATGTAGGTGACATTATTTTTGGTTCTACTAATGAGCATTTGTGTAAGGAATTTTCTATGCATATGCAAAAAGAATTTGAAATGAGCAAGATGGAGGAGCTCACATACTTTCTTGGACTCCAAATCAAGCAAGGAAGGAAATGAACATTCACCAACCAATCAAAGTACGTACTAGAATTGCTCAAGCGCTTCAACATGGAAAATAAAAAAGTTTTGGGAAGTCCAATGAGTCCCTCAACAAAACATTACAAAAAGATGCGATTGGTGGGATAGTGTGTGCGAAATGGTGAGATAGTGTGTGCGATTGGTGGGATACTGGGAGCGCCATTGGGCGTGTCCTCCAGTTGGTTAAGATGAGTAGTAGGAGTAAATATTTCAAGGGATCTGGGAATCGTAAGGATTCAGGGAATCGATACCACGTTCTCTCAAACTTCAGCGATGGCTTTGAGGAAAATTTTCCATCTTTAGCAGAGGTGAAACCTAAGATGGAACTAGCCAAAGCTCCCTCGTCTGTAGGTTTCACAGAGAAGGAGGACTTATGTGTCGGAGATCCTCTGGGTCAGATGATCGAAAAATCTTGGAGCCCATTTACACTGGATGACGATCCTTTGCCTCGGGGGGAAATGGATAAGTTAGAGAAACGTTTTGAGAAGCTGCCCTACAAGCTCTGGGGAAAGCAAAACGAGGACGCAGTCCAATGAACGATGTCGACTTGGGAAAGATCATAGAATGGTTGGCCTGGTATAGAGGATCTTCTTCCACGGAAGTGCTGAGGAGGGAGCTATTTGATACTACCATTAAAGGCGTTTTATGAGAGGAGACGAACCCTAGGCCGGTTTTGACTGAACAGGGGACCGTAGCCTCGGTAGGGATTTCGGGGGACTCACCCCCTTTGACTCTGTTTCTTCCGAATAAGTTTAAAGCTTTGGACGGCAAGGCAGGGGAGGAACATTGTGACGCTTCGGACGACATTCAAGGTCATGAAGAAGATGGAGAAGTAACCAAATCGGATGAAGATTTGGTTTCAGAAGAAGACAAAGTCATAGGCGAAGTGGTATCTATCGAAGTGTCGCGTTCCCTGAATCAGTTTGATTCCGGAGAAGGTGAAGAAAAGAATGACTTTAAATTGGAAAATGATCCAGAAGAAGACGTTACTATAGGAGATGCTTCTCTTGCTGAAGTTGAAGCCGAAGCTGAACATTCGCCACCTTAGGTTGGTTCAGATATTCGTAATCTAAGTTCTAGTTATATTTCTAACATGAAGTGTATTGGGAATTATTTTGAGGATGATGATTTTCTTAGAAGTTCTGGTTTGGCCAACAAGGAAATACAAGCAAGAGAGTTGGGTGAAGGAATTTGCTGTGCACAGCAGGTGCTCGACAAAATGCCAGAGTCCTTTTTCTTTGCTTCTTCGAAAGAAACGAATGAGAATACAGATGCTCTACACTCAGAATTTGGCAAGGTAAAGGATGGATTCTCCAATTATGTGGATAATAATCTGATTTCTGAGATATCCAAGGCAAAAGTTGAAGATAGTAAGGAGGGGTCTGTCATAGGATCGGCGGGAGTCCCTGTTTATGCGGCCGACTGTAGGCCTCGAATAGGGGAGAGAAAGGAGACTTTGGGGCATGCACGTAATGTGACTGACAATCCATAAAGAATTTTTGAGAAGAGTTTGGGAGCAAGGTAGGGGTCAAATTTCCCTCAGACCTGGGCAAATGTTGTGGCCCCATTCAAATCTGGGGGCTCTAGGCTGAATCACCGGAGTGACAAAGGTTCAAACTTGGAATATCTCGTGCCTATGGCCCCTAGTGTTATTGATATTAAGGACAATTTAGTAAATGAACAACCATGGCAATCCTATCTTGTTGGGTATTTCATGGATGGGAACTTTTCTTTTGGGTGTGTCAGAGCCACAGCCATGTCCCTGTGGAAAAATGATGGTTTGGTGGAGGTTCATGGAAATGATAGTGGATTTTTCTTTTTTAAGTTTAGAAGCGTACATGATATGGACAATGTAATGGAAAAAAGGCCTTGGAACTTCTATGGAAAGCTTTTGATCCTGTGTAAATGGCGGAAAAGACTTAGGCTATCAAAGGAGGCCTTTTCTAAGGTTCTTATTCGGGTCAAATTCCTCGACCTACCATTAGAATTTTGGAGCGATTCTTGTCTTAGTAGAATTGCAAGTGCTATTGGGGTCCTACTATTTCTTAGTAAGGCAACAGATTCAAAGATGCGCATCTCCTTTGCCCATATATGTATTGAAGTTGACGCGTCTAAGCCTCTTATTCATTCGGTTGTTATAAGATGTGAGGGGAAGCTGTTGAAATCTCAGTCGTGTATCAAGGATTGCCTCCTATGTGCAGTTAGTGTAAAGCCTTCGGTCATGTGTCTGGTAGGAGTAAAGAAAAGAAGTTAGATATTGATTTTGAGGCTTGCCAAATAGAAGGTTCTCAGGGAGTGATTCAGATTCCAAACAAAAAGTGATGGAAAGTGAGTATGATTCTGCAACGTCGTCTGAATGGATTAGAGTGAGGAAAAGAAGGAATGTTCGTAAAGAAAGGAACCGGGAGAAGACAAAATCTGTGAAGACCATCGAAGCTTGGGAGAAGATTAGGAGACATGAGAAGTCGATGGGTATCCAGCCTACTGTGTAGCCTCATCTCTCTGTAAGGCCTTCTGACCAGCTTAGCAGCTCAGTCCATGCTTTGTCCAGTGCTCCCATTAGGCCTGTTGATCTAGCTGGCTGTTTTGCTCCACCACCATGCCCAGCCTCCCAACCTCTTTTCTCCTCAAAGCAATTGAAGTCGCGGAGTGTTGGGGCAATCGATCGATAGGATGACTAGTAGACCCATGTCCTGGACACTTTGATTAGGCTGTGTGTTTGGTTGTATTATGGATGCTAATGTTTTGTGATGTGTGAGTCTTCTTTGCCATTTTGTTCTGCCTGCTGCTGGTAACCGCGCCTTTGGCTTGGTTGATGGCTTCTCGTGTTTAGCTCTTGATAGCTTGCTTAATTGTGTTTCGCTTTGATGTTTGTATCTCTTTTGGGTATGTAGTTGTGTGGGTTTTCTTTGGGTTATGGCCAAGGGAATGCCCCTTGTAAACATGTAATTAATTTTTTCTTTTTATATTACACTTACCTTACCCAAAAAAAAAACTTAACAAAGATGAGCAAGGAAAACCGGTAGACACTAAGCTCTATCAAGGTATGATTGGTAGTTTATTTTATTTAATTGTAAGTAGACCCGATATTATGTTTAGTGTATTTAAGTGTGCACGATATCAAGCATGTCCAAAAGAATCTCATCTAACTGCAGTAAAATGAATTTTAAGATATTTAATTGGCTC
>JAULLD010107410.1:0-12463 GCA_035668095.1 Sarracenia minor
TTTGGTCCAACTTCAAACGCGCACAACGTCTTCATCCGAACTCGAAATAGGGTCATTCCTGTGTCCAAATTGAAGCCCCAGAAGTCTTCCTTCCAATGGTTCTGGTCTCATATCGAAATTAAATTTTTACGGAAATTTATGGCCAAAATGGGGAAGGTATGTCGATTTCCGTTGTCCGTTTTTGCATGTCTTTGTTTAGTTACATGGTTTTTGTTGCTCAAATGGATGTTTTTGTGGCTTTTTTGCGTCACTCCTCCAATTCCTGTCTTATACATAAAAATAAATATTATATAATAAAAATGGACTAAGTCAGTGTAAATTAACGGGTCTAAATCGTCACTTTTGAGTGCCGATCAGTATCCCTGGGTCTTTCAACTTTGGGACCAAGTCATAGCTTAGGATGGAGATGACGTGCTCAGTTAGTAGAATTTTCTTGGGGATGCTCGTCTTTGTCTTACGCTTTTGTGTGCATCGGTCTTTTAAGAACTTTGCATAAGATGGAACTTGCTAGATAGCATCAAGAAGGGGTATGTTGATCTTGACTTGCTTGAATAACTCAAACACACCAGTCATTGGTGGTCCCTTCTTACACTGGGGAGATAATGGTTCTAAGCATGATGGGAATGGTGCCTTAGGTTACTTAGGGGTGACTGGAGGGGCCATCAATGCCTCCTCCAATGCATATTTGGGTGGTGGTATAGAACCATGAGCTGACTAGTGGTTGTAAACTGGGTGGTGTTGGGATCATCAGACTCCTCCACTATTATTGGGATTGGTGTTGGTTGAGATTTGTTTGGTAACGACCGGGGTTCTAGCTCTTTTCCACTTCGCAGGGTCATGACAACGTTTGCTTGCTCGTGGTATATACCACTGCTACTAGGGCTACTGTCAATTACATATTGGCCTTTAGGGTTTGCCACAGGTTGACTTGGCAGTTTGCCGCCCTCTCGACGGTTGAACGCGGCTACTATCTGTCCTACTTGTGTTTCTAGCTTGGGGACAGTAGGCCTGTTGGTTATAGGATTTGTATACCGGCATAAGTGCCTAAGTTTGTGGTGGTCCAGTTGTCGTTTGTTGATTTCTCCACCCAAAGTTAGGATGGCTTCTCCAGCCAGGGTTATAGGTGTTGTAATATGGGTCATTATGTGGCCGGGAGAATCCTTGAGCAGCGTTAACGTACACTTGGACGAAATCATAGAATCATTCAGCGGTAGGACACTCGGTGACAAAGTGTGCAGGACTAGCACATAAGGCGCAGACGTCTTGTAGGGATGGTGGGGGTGGTTGAGCTACGGGTAAACTGGTGGTTAACATCTTATCAAGCTTTTCTGTGAGGGATTTTCTTGGTTCGAAAGATCGGTATTTTGAGTTACCTCATAAAGTCCTCATGTCTTTTGAGTTGTCGTCCTGTCAGTATGAGAGAACGATGCTTGGTGTTGTGAGCTTTCGCTCAACTTTTCCAGATGGGCCCAAGTGTCTGTCTCATTACTAAGCAGGAATGTGCCACCACACAAAGCGTCGACGTATTGATGATATTATGGCAGCAGACCTTCGTAGAAGTTCTGAACTAACTACCATTTTGAGACTTGGTGATGGGGACAGCTCCTTATAAGCTCCTTGAGTCTTTCCCAGGTTTCTTGAAATGTCTCAACTTCCACTTGAGTGCAACTCGTTATGGCAGGACGGATTTAATTGGTCTTACCTATGGGGAAGAACTTACGTAGGAACTCCTGCTGAAGGTTAGCCCAAGTTGTGATGGTCTTGGGTTCCAGGGACATGAGCCAACATTTAGCTTTGTCCCGAAGTGAAAATGGAAACAACTTAAGGAGTTTGGCTTCATCTAGCAGATTATTGAGTCTTATTGTTGAACAGATTTCTAAGAACTCATCAATGTTCTTGTAAGGGTCTTCACTACTAACTCCGTGAAATAGGGGCAATAGTTGTAACATATTGGGTCTAATCTCGTAGTTGCCAGCCCCAAGATTGGGTGGTACTATGCAGATGGTAGACTCGTAGGCTGTTGGAATGTAGTATTCCATCAATGCCTTAAGTTGTAAATCGGCTTGATCGACTTGTTCATTTTGCTAATTTCAAGCGACGTTAGTGTTATGATTTTCAGCCATGGTGGGTGGGTGTATGTAGAGATGCGGGAGATCAGGAGAAAGGGGATGTTCTTGTGATTGCGCGATTAAGTCTACAGGTGCATTCAATTTCTGGATCAATCGGTATTAGGTCACTATGCAGGGAGCGACGACCAAGCATGTACTAATTGGTACTAGAAAAGGAAACAGCCAGGTGGCCGCTGATGGGGTTTTATCTGGACGGGGAGACAACAACGTCCGGACGAGGATGAGAGAGAAGAGTCCAGACAGAAAAAGTCACGTTCGGACGGAAGACGGTGATCCGATTTTTTTACGATTTTCTATTTTTCAACAGAAAAGTCAAAAATCTAAAAGTCAAAGATGAAAAAGATAAATGAATAGTTAAATAAAAATATTTTTAGATTGAATAGTGGTTAAAAATATTTTTGTTGCATATTCCTTGACAACAGTGCCAAAAACTGATGCGTATCATTACCACAATCAAGTTTATACCAAAATCCACACTAACTAATAGATAGTGATGAGTCAGGATCGTTCCCACGAGGAATATATGCAAATGGATGAAATATCCCAAATTATTCAATCCTAAAAATATTCAAAGTGAATTTTCGATTTTTTTGTATTTAAAAAGATTTTAATTAATTACTTCTACTTCTATTTAAATTATAAACAATTGAGGTCTATGGGATGAGTTGTCCTCGGGAAGAAAATTGGTTTGGTTTACTATATATCTTTAACTACAAGGGGTTGTAATCCTAATCAGTAGCACAGGCCATCTGATACCAATTGTTGTCCCATGTATCAACCCAAAGGGGGGGTGAATGGGTTGATTGGTAACTTTTAGACCTTTTAAAACTTTCTTTAGAAAACTTAATCAAACACGAAGCAAGATATAAAAAAAGTGTAGTAAGGTAAAGGAGTAAAGGGAAAAGATACACTATGGAGATTTTATAGTGGTTCGGTCTACTCAACCTACGTCCACTCGCCAAGCACCTTAGGAATTTCAAATCCACTAGTAAGATTCTTCAATGGGCGAATCGAAGCCACGTATAATCGGGATGCTTTACAAAGGGTGAAACGTAACCCTATAGATGGAATCCTTCAAAGGGTGAAGCGTAACCCTATAATCGGAATTCTTTAGAGGGTGAAACGTAACCCTATAGACGGAATCCTTCAGAGGGTAAAGCGTAACCCTATTCTTTTAAGGCAAAGCGAAGTAGTACAGAGATTAAGATTTGGTGGAGTAATTGATGTCTCCTTAATGAGAGAATATACAATATTAAGCTCACTTTACAATTCACTCACTCTCAGAAATAAATAGGCAACAGATGTTCTTGAGAGTGTGGAGAACCAGAGATGAGTAAATGCACAGCAGAGATAGCAATGAATATGGCAGTGATGGTGGATGCTCTGTTCGTAGGTGAGAATATTGAATTCATCAGTAATCACTTGTAATCTTTTGTTCTCTACTATCTCTGGTAGTTCTATTTGTTCTGAGAGTAGTTGTTCAGCTTGTTCTCTTGTTGTGTTGTTCTTTTGTATCTTCGAAATTGAAGGCTTATATATCTTCTCCAAAATCAGAACGTTGGGGGTGCATTTAATGCGAAATCAGTTACCATTGAATCAACTGACTTTTGAAAACCCCGTTGAATAGATCAATATTTTCTCAGGAAAGGTCGATCTTTTTCATGTTGAGCTGAAATGGTCGATCTTCTCACTGAAAGGATCGATCATAAGTTGAGTGAGCTGAAGTAAATAGATGGATCTTTTTATAGAAGGATCGATCTTTTCTTGAACGCGTGAAACAATAGATTGATCATTTAGAGGAGAGATCGATCGTTTGAGTGTCCGAGGAGAGAGAAAAAGCTCGGTAAATATAGATCGATCTTTTATTTAAAAAAGGTCAATCTTTTTCTTTTCTATCAAGAAGAATGATCGACCTTTTTCAGAAATGGTCGATCGTTTTGAATTCAGAGCCTTTAAGTTTGAAAGCTTTTTCTTTTACGATCGATCTTTTCTCTCCTTATAAAAAGCGATCGATCTTTTTACGATCGATCTTTTCTTTTCTTACAAAAATAGATTGATCATCTAGTCAAATAGATTGATCAGTTTCAAGCAAGGGTCGATATTCTTCTCTTGCAAAGATTGATCATTTCTTTTCTCATGAAAAGCGATCGAAATTTTATGATCGATCAGATCGATTTTTACGATCGATCATTTCTTTTCTTTCACAAAAATAGATCAATCATACAGACAGACCGATCGATCTTTCTCTTCTCATATACAGATAGATCGATCATTTTTATAAAAAGATGAATTTTTTCTTTTTTTTACAAAATAGATCGATCATCTGGACAAATAGATCGATCATCTTCAAGCAGGGATCAATCTTTCTTATCCAAAGATCGATATTCAAGCAGAGGTCGATCTTTCTTATGCAATGATCGATCATTTTGAACTTCAAAGAGTATATTCAGAACATGAAAAATTATACGTTCACTGGTTCAAAATGATGAAGTTGGGTACCTTAAAGTCCTGAAAACTCATAGAGACATAGTCAAACATTAGTACCAAACAAATTCAATTGGTTGTTATATGTCAAAACAAGGAAGCAACTTGATTAAATAACCCTTAGGCTAACAATCTCCCCCTTTTTGACTATGACAACAATTGATTTGCTTATGAGAGAAAATGATATAATCAACAATAAGCTCCCCCTAAACATGTGCACACATGTAAACATCAAGACATATGCATTGATGTAATGCTTACATATTTTCAAAATTCTAAAGTAGAGCGGGTCTACGAGGATTCCACCTCGATTATAGGCCGTTATGCACTTTAGAATTGATCAACATATTAACACCAAGCAAATGAATATGTTCTTGATTTAGTTAAGGGATGGCAACAGAGCAAAAAGATTATAGGGAATAAACATGACAACAATATCAAAAAGAAAATATTCAAAAGAGAATTTTCTTTGTAAATAGCTCCCCCTCAATTAATAAGTTTATATCAAGTATTGAAAGTGCATACATTAACAGGAATTGAGGTGAAGTATAATAATTTGATCACAGCTAATATGCACAATAATTTTGATCAGAACTAAAATGACAGAAGTCCTAGACCTACCGGGATATTGCATGGTAGCTTAAGAAACTGCTACTGGAGGTGGATATGGTAGAGGAATATGAGCAGATGAGATTGTTCCCCTACAGCTTACGAGCTCATTGCAGAAGGTTTGTAAGGTCAACCAGACGACCTAATGACATTGTTAAGGTGCCTCTTGGGTGCCATGGATAACGAGATACTGGTGAGAGGGGGAGCGTTAATAGAGGAGTCGGACCTTAAACATTCTCCAGAATCTTGCTTGCCTGCGGTAGCTGGATGGTCGGGTGCTCGCGGAATGGGGATGCCAAGCTCGTGTGGGAGAAGGGGCTTCCGTTGAAAAGTCAGCGCCGACCTCGTGCTTGAGCATCATAATAGAGGACGTGGTGGATGTTGATCCCACGCACACGATCATCTCTTCGATCACGACGGTCTTGCTCGGTTAGTGTTGTATCGCCGACCTACAAAAAATTATGGTCGGCATTAGCAAAACCACAAATGCTTTAACATTAAGAAGAGAGTGAGAAAAACAATAACTATCGATGCTCAGGAAAATGGAGCTATGGGAGGGGCACTACCTGGGTTTCTCACCCTTGTGAGGCAGAGGTGACTATGTGAGTTCGCATTGGGTTCGAGCTACCAGTTGCCCAGGACCATGACGAAGTCCTCGATGCCCCGAATTTTTGATCACTTGAGGTTGAGCATGAGTTTCCTTTTCTCATTAACCTTGAATTAATAGGTTTATGGGACCTCGCAATCAACCTCGAGAGGTTGTAGCAATACTGAATCTCACGGAGGCTGAGGTAAATGCCCATGGCGTAGTTCAGTAACACTACCCTCATAAGGATACAGATCACATTCTCATTGAGTTGGAAGGGACGGATTCCATAAAAAATGAGCACCTCCCTCACCAAGCTCGGGAGTAGGAAATCCACATCGACCCCCGAGATGGCAATTATTGGCCACACAGAGACTTTGGGGTCGGACGTCATCTTATGTTCGGACGCGGATGCCAGACGCAGAGTGACGTCATCAGGGATCCGATATCGAGCACGAATGTCAACTAGTATGGGCTTGGTATCAACAAGTTCAGGAGTCTACCCATAATATTGTCTACTAAATGTGCAAAAAATACAAAAAGTACATAAAAATGAATAAAGAGAGGCATGTTTTTCTTTTATTAAAAGAAGGTGTTGAGAAAATCGGGTGGTTATGTCACCATGGTGATGGGAAACCATCGCTATAAGAACTTCACTACCGCCATCGGCGACGGTCGAAAGAACTACCACAGGTTACAACACGATGGTGACAGTGGTGGTTCACTGGTGAAAAGCGAGCAAAACACTATCAAAAATACTAAAAAAACAACAAGATTCTTACTTAGAAACAAAGGTAAGGTTGATGCAAGCTTGAAAGTTGTAGTGCGCTGCCTCAGGAGCTGCCGTACACGATGCGTTTGTTTTGTCAGAGTTCTCACCGAAAATCCCCTAGGAGAACCTTTCTCTTTTTTTGGGGGGGGGGGTTGGTGTTGGAGGACAGTGCACAAAGAGAAAAGGGGTGGATACCCCTTTCCCTTTTATAGGCGCCTAATTTTTTAAAAAAGAGGTGCCAAAACTGCACATTCATTACCGCTGGCTGCCAGAATTAATTACGCATTTAGTATGTGCCACCTGGCAGCTAGTCGATCACATGCTGTTTTTGCCCGAATCCAAGCAAGGACATCCGAGCATTATGATTGGTTGAATAGACCTCGGGACATGTTTGTTCGAGCTTGGGACCTCTGTCATATGAAAAATGATTAGATATTAATGACATTTATTGAAAATCATTTCTGAAACTTCAGAATTTGAGGAACAGATGCATCGTACATAATAATTGCACGGGGCGTGGGAAGCACGCACCACAGGGACACACCACGTGGCACGGTCTTCATTTAATAGGGAATTCGAACCAAATATAAGGGTATACATCACCTATGACGAGAGGTGACACCCGAGCTCCTACCGAGCATAAGATAGACAAGCTGGAGTGGGGATCTTGGCATTACCCCAACAATCCTCGGGGTTTCGAGTAGTGGCAAAGTGTTGTGGGTAATTAAGGGGGTCGTATATTTGTGATACCACATGGCAGTTGATCGGCACTCAAAAAGTGACGATTTAATCTTGTTATTTACACTAGGTTAGCCCCAAGATGTTGTTTAATATTATGTTTTTGTAGTGTTTTTATGTTTAGACAGATTTTGGAGACAAAGTGCAAAACTACACCAAAACACAGATAAAACAAGCAAACATGACACAAGACGAAAAGTGAAGAAAAAGCCTAAGACCAGCACAAACCGTCCGGACTCTCAACCACCGTCGCGACACAAGGCCGTCACCAGTCAGGACTTCCATCGTCGAAACTATCCAGACTCCCCATTACCGTCTGGACTCTAGTGGTCGTTTTCATCCGGACTGGCCGATTCCGTTCGGACTTGTGGTGCCATCAAATCCTAATCCGAGAAGGACTTACACTTCTAAAAAACTATAAATAGACCCCGGACCCCACCCCCCAGATTCTACACTCAAGTCCTCGGACTAACCTTCTACTTCTCTCTTATTACACTTCTGCCCCTACCAAGCTAGTACTGGAAGGTTGGAGCCTCGATGAGGAGCTATCGATGCTAGCCGATAACAACTCGAAGATGGTTTCAACCCCGACCATGCGTGCCTAAGTCTCTGTTATTCCCCGATTTCAGATGAAGCCCGAGTTTGGTAATATTCCATTTAATCATTCTGTGATTGAATTAATGAGTATTGCGTAACTGTACTTATTGTTATTCGAAGATTAAATATGAGATATTCTATGCCATGAATAAGACGAGTCATACTCTGGATGATCCGTTCTATAATCTTGGATAGAGTATGCCTTATTTAATATTCAAGGATTTTAATTGTTCACATGAGATATTTTGTGTTATTGATGAGACAGATTATGCTCCAGATAGTCCATGCCAATATCTGAGATAAGATATACTGTGTTTGCATGTAAATGCATTTTTCTTGAATTCCATACTGGTCATGTCACAGTATGATTTCAATCTGTTGAAGGCAAAATAAAATAAGAAGTTAATCGAAACTAGAAAACCAAATGTAGGTGGATTCTAACCTGTGGTGGATTCTTTCTCATTTTAAATTTCTTAAGTCTTATCTGTTAGCTTAGTATAATCTAATTAGAAGTAGAAGTAGTTAATTAAATAGTCTTTTGAATATAAAAATCCAAAATCCGCCTTAAATATTTTAAGATTGAATAATTTGCGATATTTCGACATCGTGTATATTTTCCTTGTAGGAACGATCCAAACTCACCACTAGCTACCTGTTAGTGAGGATTTTGGTATAAACCTGCAGTGAGAACGACATAGCTACCAATAGTCACGTGATTGGATCTCGAGCACGTGTGGTGAAGTGAAACAGTAGGTGAGGAACTCAGCAAGCAAACCGAGTAGTCGCCGGAGCATGGCCATAAACGGCCGAGCAAGGAGGTGAGCCTGATTCGAGTCCCATTGGGTCGAGCTCGAGAATGGATTAGCGGGCTGAGACTCGGCATGGGCTAGCGGACTAAGCCCGAGCTTAGATCTAATTGATCGAGCTCGAGAAGAGATTCCCTAGCACAAGCCCGAGCAGATATGACACTGGTGGCAAGGCTGAGCACCGCGTTCGGCATGCCCGAGGATGAAGTCTAACACATTCAGATGACATTTAATAACTGTCAGGAGGCATTAACTACCTAATGCAGAGATACTAAGATATTTTGGCCATTTGTAGGATAGATTAGTTGGATGAAGGAACAAAAAGGATAATCATGAGTAATAAAGGTGTCAGAGAAGGATAGACACTAATGAGACAGAAGACAAGTCATTAATGACATTAAATGGCTTTAGAATATTACTGAAAAAGCGACCCAACCCAACTCGAGTGGGGGCGGACAAAACCTATATGAATTCAAGTATTTTTACACCTATAAATAGAGGACTCAGCCAAAAAGAAAAGATATGCCTAAAACATAAGCCAAAACTCTACCAAAATTTATTTAGAACTTCTTTCTCTAAAAAGATGCATCTCACTCTCCCACCAAGGGGCTTTACTAGAGAGAACCTCTGATTAGGCACTCTAACCGTTGCTTCGTGTGTAGAAAAGAGAAAGAAAATACTTAATTACAATTGATATATGTAGCTTCTCAACTATTTTGACAAGAATCATAAATCCTCACAAAATATCCCATACATATTTTAATAAAATCTTGCTAACAAGCCATACGACGATGCGTCCCTGAGGACGAGGTAGAAAGCATTTTCCGATTCTGTCACTCATTAGCATGTGATGGACACTTTAGTGGTAAGAAAACCGCAATCAAAATACTCCAAAGTGAATTCTACTGGCCTATGCTCTTTAAAGATGCCCACGACTATTGCAAAAGATGCATACGATGCCAGCAGATAGGTACAATGACTGCTAAGGACATTATACCTCTGAACCCAATCTTAATTGTCGAAATCTTCGATGTTTGGGGTATCGACTTTATGGGACCATTTCCACCATCATTCGAATATGAATACATCCTAATTGCGGTAGAGTATGTATTCAAATGTGTAACAACCCGACCCTTTGCACGACAACGATATGGTCCGCTTTGGGTATGGGCCCTCATGGTTTTGCACTTCCCAAGGGGGTCACCCATCCCAAGAATTTCCTCGGTCAAGCACGCTTAACCGCGGAGTTCTTATGAGATTTGGACAGCCAGGGAAAAGGCCTCGTTGTGTGTTAGGGTGCAGGTTTTCCCTTATATAGCCCAGGACTCCCTCTCCCTTTCCGATGCGGGAAACCAGGATGTCACAATCCTCCCCCCTTAGGGCTGCACGTCCCCGTGCAGTAGCCTGCCAGCTCCGGTAGCCTGCTAGTCCACTCCCGGGACCCGCCCACTCGGCAGTCCGCCCACATGCCACGCGAGACGCCTGGGGCACACACTCGGTGGTAAGGAGAGTCGGCTCTAATACCATCTGTAACAACCCGACCCTTCACAACCGAACGATATGGTCCGCTTTGGGCAAATCCCTCACGCATTTGTATTTCCCAGGGGTCACCCATCCCCGAATTGCTCCCGTTCAAGCACGCTTAACCGCGGAGTTCTTCTGAGATCTTGACCACTTGGGAAAAGGCCTCGTTGTGTGTAAGTGTGAAGGTTTTTCCTTTAATAGCCCAGGACTCCCTCTCCCTTTCCGATGTGGGAAACCAGGATGTCACAGGAACTCTATTAGTGAACTCTTCAGGTCACCCCATAACTGTGTTCCGACCTTTATCGTTCTCCCTGGATCTGTCCGGCTGACCGATACCTCCTCGAGATTTTCGACTTGTTGTGGACGCCACTAATTGTCATCTGGCCAAGGGTCTAGATCTTCGATAGGCAAACCCTCTGGGGGTTAGGCCTTACCGAAACCTGCCTCCCCCAAAGAGGTCATATAACATTCTCTGGCCAACTACTAGTCACCCTTGGCATATTCTACTCCCTTAGGGGTGGGGAATTTGATCTTCAAGTGGTAAATATAGACTAAAGCCTGAAACTGAAAAAGAGCCGTGCGACCCAGTATGGCATTGTAGGTCGAAGGCATATCCTCTATCATGTAGGTCAACATTCCCGGAATCTTTTGTTTCCCATCCCCTAAGACCGTGGGCAGCGAAATTGCTCCTAACGGGAGCCCAATTTCCCCTGTTAACCTGGCAAATGGAATGGTCAATGGCTGAAGCTTATCTCGGCCGATCTGCATCTGATTGAAAGCTCCAACGAACAAAACTTCAATAGAGCTTCCCGTATCAATGAGGACTCTCCAAACTGTACGGCCGCCGATCATCAGACTGATGACCAGCTGATCGTCATGAGGCTGCTGGACTGATCGTCCATCATGATCAATGAAGAAAATGGTGGACGAGCTCGAGTTGGAAGGTCGGTCTTCAGTGGGACGGCAAAGATTCGAACATGGTCTAGGTCTCTAATCCGAAGAACCGCCCGCTACAGTCTGAACTTCGAGGTGGCTTTCCACTGGCACTTTCCCCCGTCGAGACGTTCGGAGCTGGGTGTGGTTGTCCGGGCCACGCCCGGGTTGGTAGTGCTACATTATCTCCTACCGATCGGCGTGTAACCAATCCAGCTTTCCCTGCCTTACCATCCTTTCAACCTAGACCTTGATCTGGTTGCAATGCTCGGAATCCTACCCGTAACCTTCATAGAATTTGCAGTACTGACCCCCCGGTCTTTGAGCCGAAGGAGACTTCACCTTACTCGGCCTGATGAGCTCTGTACTTCCCTGGATATGCATTAAATCCTGCCACAAAGAGGAGTTAAGGGAGGTGTAGTGGCGAAACTTGGACTTTCCACGATGCCTACTGTGACTTGTGGTCCAACTCTCTTGTCTTAGCGGGTCATCATCTTCGTAAAACCTCAGGCTATTCCTGACGTTGTTCTTGATTGTCCCATCGCCTTAGGCTTGCCCCTCCTTTTCTGGTTTGGGAGGCCCTCCCGGGGTATTAGACCGTCAAGACTCCACAATATCTTATGTGCTCATATACCTCTGGTCTCTTCTCATGAGTTCGGATATGCCATCCGGAGGATCCTCTGATATTGCGAACAGGAAGCGAGATGGTTGCAAACCTCATAAGAAAGCTGTCATCACAATCTTCTCATTTTCCCCGTCGATCTAAAGGGCTTCATAGTTAAACCGGCACACATAGGCCCGGAGAGATTCTTCACTTACTCGACTAATGCCCAGAATGGACATGGCTTGCCTCCGACATCTCTGGGTTCCAGCAAAATGGTTGATAAACGCCTGGGCAAGCTGAGCAAAGGAATGGATGGTGTTCGGCTGGAGTTGGGCGAATCAGGTCTTGGCCGGTCCCTGGAGAGTTATAGGGAAAGCACGACACATGATTGTTGGGATAGTATGCTTAAAAGCCAAGTTTTTATGTATTTATTATCCGAGATCCCGACATATTAATTAGAATTCTATTGAGATGTTATACATATTAGGATTCATATTTTATATGATGTATATATGCATTGTCCGTATATATTATCCAGTATTTGACTCATCGCATGAAGCAGGGAAGATTGGGTAAAAGGTTCTGACATATATACAAGGGGCTCACGACCTCAATGGACCTGGACTGTCCATTAGTACGGTCATAGCACATCGTTACATTGGCTGGTCTTAGCTGGGTCGA
>JAULLD010108502.1:0-12462 GCA_035668095.1 Sarracenia minor
TTGCATGGAGATTTTGAGAAGGAAGATGTGTGTTGAAGCCTCAAGCCTTGTCTCGGATCGGTGACCACCCATCGGAGGCACATACGTGCAAGGGTCATACGTGAGAAGATCTTGGTGTCGTCTCACTTGGTACATGGATTATATTTGTGATTTTATGACAAATCACTGAGGTATATACTTCTGTCCATTACATTATCATGTAGGATTTCATGAAAAATGGGCATCCGAATCGATTTTTTATTAACATATACCACGCTTGTAGTTCGCCTTGGATTCCAACAAAATGGTATCAGAGCCGATCGCTCATTTTACATGAATAGGTTGTGCTAATCTTTGTTTTGTAGAGATTAGTTGTCATTATGGTCTGGTAGCATGAATGATTTTATTTTATTGCGTTTTTAACCGAAAGTACCTCGACGATTTTTAAATTGGGGTTAGAATCTTGTACGCCTCCTACGTGGGGCATAGGTTTTAAATGTAATAATATTATATAATCATGCACATGTTTTATATGATTTCGGATGTAAATCGGGTAAGAAAGCGGGGACCAAAACCACAAAGAATCGGTAAAACAGAAGCTGGATAGAAGTTGCTTCAGGACTTTGGTCGACCGAATCCATTGGTTCAGTCGATTGTGGGTCGGTCGACCGACACCCTCCCTCGGTCGATCGAGGCATTGCGTAGGGGCGTGCGCGTGCTGCGCGCATAGTTATGGCGGAGGTGCAGGCGGCTGGCAGCGGTGTTGTAGGGACTTTCAGCGACGCTTATAGAGTTTCAGCGACACTTGCGGATTTTCAGCTATGCTCGCGCATTTTCAGCGATGCGGATTTTCAATAACGCTTGCGGATCTTCAGCGACAGTTACAGATTTTCTGCGACATATTCGGTCAAGGGCTCTTTTCGCCTTTGGAGGCCCGTTTGGGGTTTTCTGAAACCCTAAGGAAACGGTTCGAGCCATAACGACATAATTATTTATTTTTATTTAATTATTGTCGTTATTTATTAATTGCTTATTAATTGTGTTTTTAATTGCTGCATGGATGGATTTTATTTTGTTTTTATTTTTCTTCAATGCATGATTTTTACAAATCTAGGAATTTTAGAAAAATTGTTTTAAAATAAAATTAAAATCCAAGCAATTTTTAAAATGAGAAAACAATTAAGTAATTAGGTTATTTATTTTTTGCGTTAAGTGGAAAAATTAATTAAAGTTTTGTTATTAAAAGAAACGTGATAATTAATTAATTTTCGCAAAGATTAAATAAGTTATTTTGTTTCTTTTAAATGAAATTAAACATGAGATTTTTAATTTGATTAAAAATCGAATTTATTTTTAATCGGCAAATTAAAAATGTGTTTAATAATTTTAAAATAAACAAAAGGTTTGAAACCCTCGGTTTTTAAAACATTAAGTGGGAGAAGGATTTAGTCACAGATAAATCCTACGGTCTCCACCACATGTTCGTAGGAGATGTTATTTTAACTCGTTTGCTGGCTTCGATTTCGGTCTCCCCAACAGAAGGGCTATAATCACGGTATCTCCGGCACAAATCGCTCAAAAGAGTTAATTTGAAATGTAGTGCAAAGGTAGGGCTCGCACGCACCGGGCTCGTACGCACCGGGCCCGGGATTTTGACACGGGATTTTCAAATTAAGTGTGATGGTTATACACTTAACACGTGAACAAAAATATCCTCCCCAACGGAGTCACTATTTTTGTTTACATGGACCAAAGTTATTGGCTATTTAATCACTTATAATATATCGGGAAACAAAAACATGTTAGTCCTTGGTTCGTTAGCTGGTTAGACATCCACACTAAGATGGCCTTATTAGTTGATGTGACTCTGGATGGATTGTTTTTGTTGTGATATTTTTCTAAGAGGGAATCATAGACTGGCATGTCTGTCCAAACAGGGATTGATTGGTAGACGTCCACACTAACGCAGCCTGCTTAATCAACAAGGGTTTTGGGCTTTCAATAATTCTTTTAAAATTAAAAGGTTCAGGGACCCTAAAATTTTACGAAAGAATTAAAAACATTTCTCTTTGTTTCTCTGGATTTAGTATGGGGTCAAGGTTTCACCCACTTGCGGCGATACTCAAAGATTTTAAATTAATTGGATCTAATTTTATCAAATGGAAAATGGAATCTCGATAATATCACGATTTTTGACGAACATAGGTTTGTGTTAATTGATCGAATCTACCCGCTCCTAATAGTGGATCTTCTTTTGGAGATCCAGGACTATCAAGATTAGGTAAAGGCAGATGGGATGGCATGTTGCTACATCTCGACTTCTATGTCAGATGTGTTTCAAAGCCAGTATCAGTCTATGAAATCTGCAGCTGATATGATCTTTAGCCTTACAGAAATGTTTGGCGGGCGAGGTCGGGCAGCAAGACAGATTGCGGTAATGGGTCTCGTGAACAAGAACACGACATAGGATATACCAGGCTAAGGACCATGTTTCGAAGACGATCCGTCTTATTAATGGGTTAAAGGTCCTTGGAACCGATATTGATGGGGAAACCTGGGTCAATATCGAGTTCTAGTGGGGATGCTATCCAGTAGTCGGCCTAGGTGTTTGTTGCACAAAAGATTTCTCCTTCTAGGCCAAGTGGTGGTAAGAAGAAGAATAAAGGAGTGAAACAGGATAATACACAAGGGGCTGGTGATTAGGAGACGTCAACTACCAAGGCAAAGGTTAAGGAGCCTAGACAGAAACACCCAAAAACACCAAACCCAAAATGAAAGGTACAAAGACAATAGTTTTGTTTGCTCAACCCTAGAATAACCAAAATACTAACAGAATAGATGTGGCAGATGTGGATGCAGCAGACCTAGGGACAAGATGAGTTGGATTAGGGGGATATACAAAAGCATGTGCATCAAATTCACCATAAGAAAAATTAGGATCCATAGTAAATAAATATTTAAAATAAATATAAGTCTAAACCCTAAATATTGTAAATATAAGTTTTGTAAGTATATATGTTTAGTGAATTTAATAAATGTAAATGTTGTAAATATATTTTTTGTAAATTTAATAAATATATACATTCAGTAAATTTAGTAGATTTAGGTATAGTAAATTTATTAAATATAAATTTCATAAATATATAAGTTTAGTAAATTTAGTAAATTTAATAAATATAAGTTTAGTTATTATAAGTTTAGTAAAGATTCATAAATATAAATTTAGCAATTTTAGTAAATATAAATTTAGTAAATAAAGTAAATATAAGTTTAGTAATTGTAGTAAATTAAGTTGATAGCGTCAGAATCTGTGCGGGTCTGCTCCAAGGTCCGTCGGTCTGCAAAAGAGGGTAGATCACGTTAGAAAGGGGGCCGGAAAGGGTTTCTGGCGTACCCTCTCCGACGATCAAGTCAGTCCGTGGACAATATAGGGTGCAGGTAAAGTAAAGAAAAGAGATGAGCAGGAGGGCTGCTAGGGATTAGTTGTTGCATACCTTTCACCTTTACTAAACATGATATATATGTATGGATCGTCGGGTAGAGTTACGCGCGGCCCGTGGGCACATGCCACTCATGAGCAGGCTCTCTTTTCCACCACTAATTAGGAAAGATGCCGGATTCTACGTAACTGAATGGGAATAAAAAGGATTCTACATAATATTTCCTTCGATATACTTGGGAAAACCGTTTTTTCTTCCTTGCCGTGAGCCCCTCATAGGCCGGGCCGGGGGGTTGCACTGACCCTTGGTCGGGTGGAATGGGAATGGAGGCTGCCCCATTTGGGTTGACTGCCTGTAAGCACGGAAAGTTATCCCGACCCTCGGTCGGGCCTGGTCCATATGGTCCTCTGTCAGGAGCGGCCTATTGCTTGGGCTTTCTGTACTTGTCTTCTGGCCGGGTAATTACCATTTGGACAGGATTGATTCGAATCTAGGCCCCACTGTCGTGGGACTGGGCCGATTTCTTAGTTACCAGCCAGGGGTATTTTATCCATACCCATCAGTAGTCCCCTATTCTGGATTGCACTTGGGCGTAGGATGGGTGAAATAAAGAATAATTGGCCTGGTTCTGGGGTCCTCTGGTTTTGAAATGATTTTTGAGCTCCTATCCATCAGTAGTCCCCTATTCCTAGGGTTTCCCAACCGAAGGCCGGGGAGCGCTCGGGAATACCAACTGTCTTTCCTGCATACTACACGCGCTGGGTCTGTACACGACACGTGTTCCCCCGGGATTGGTGCACGCCGCGTTTTGGCGTCGCAGTCATTAATGTACATAATGAGTGGGTGTCTTTTCAAAACATGCCCACCGCCATCCGATGCTTCGTTTTCCACCCGCTGTAAACGTTTTTTGCCATGGTTCAATTGGGTGCATTTAAGTATACGGTTTTGGCAATCCCTTCCTAGGGTTCTGCTTTATTCCCTATTGCTCCTTTGCCTCTGGAGATATTGGAGCTTTGAATAGTCAAGATAATGGGTAGGAGATCTTGAGGACAAGGGAGGGGTAGGGGTAGGGGGAGGAACGATGTTGGGACTTCCCGGAGCCGCATTTCAGGAGGTGGTGTTGCCTCTCGGACGCGGGGTGCTACAGCCGGTGAGACTACTCGTTGGTAGTATGCGGTTCGTATCACTGGAAATGTCGAAGAGGACTTGGCCAACCTTTAGGATGCCACGGAGGCCGCGCTGGCCAGGGGATTGGCGGAGGCCCGGGAGGTTTTTGCCACGGTAAGGGTGCCGGCGGCCGATGATGTTCTCCCACCATCCATCCTGTCAAGGCTGAAGACCAGCGGTTTCTGCCCAGGGACTCCCTTTCTCGCCACTGCCGAGCGTGGGGCGGATTTTATCGAGAGGGCGCTTACTAAATCAGAAAATGAGGCCCTCCGCAGTTTTTCCCTGGGGATGCTCATTGGCCATTTCTGGCAAGACTCTAGTTGGGTAAGCCCATTTGACCATTTTTACTTTTACCTGTAGAGTCTTTGTATTTGTTGACTTGGATTGTTTTTAACCCATCGGTGGTATTTCCTTCGTGCTGTTGGCCATTGCTCTTGGCCACGAGATGACGCGGAGGCTGTCACAGCTGAACTTATCGGACCGCTGAGGGGAGATCTCTGTCGTCAATCTGGGGAGATAGAGAGTATGCGGCGAGAGCTGCGCGCGGAGAAAGAGCGTGCCCGGGCACTGGAGGCCCGCATGCACAAAGGAGTGGCCGATGGCTGGCAAGAGGGCTTCGAGGCCTTATAGGGGCTTGCTTAGAGCCAATGGCCGGATATGGACTTCAGTGCCGTCTAGTGGGTGAGGAGGGCGTCTGCTGCGGAAAAGGGTAAGGGCGTCCTGCTTGATTCTGACAAAGGCGAGGACGTTGGCCGTGTTGATGCTGAACCTTTTTGCCGCCGCACTTACTGAAGCACGGGGTTTGATTCTCCCTCCCCCCCCCCCCCATCTCCTCCTCTTAAGGCCCTTACGTGACTCTTTATTGTATTTTATTGCATTCAAACACTTTTTCACATCTTGGTTTATCGTGTTTTTGCGAGTGAATGTCTTCCTAGATTTTAATTTCATTTACATTTTGGAATTTGGTGTTTGCCTTGCTGTGCATGCTCAGGTGGCCTGTGTTGGGAACTGCTGATTCCCCAGGTCGTAGGACGTGCTGATGACTATCGTTTTTATAGGATGCATGCTTGGCTTCTTGTCTTGTGTTCTATCCTTTGCAAGATTGATTGTTTAGTGGTGGGCCTCGCTCGTAGATTCTATGTACACATATTATTTTGTTTTTGCCCTCGAGTTTTGAGATCTGCCTCGGGCAGTAGTACTTTGTGGGCTACTGGGCTGGCATCCCAGGCGGAGTGTTGGATCTCTGCTCCTGGCCGAAGGCGTAGTAAGCTGGTTATTGGGCCATAGGCGCTGGCATCCCGAGGAGAGTTCAATTCCTTGCCCCCGCCCGTAGGCGCAGTAGGTCAGTCCTCGCGCTATTGGGGCTAGTATCCCGGGTAGAGTTCAATTCCCTACCCCCGCCCGGAGGCACAATAGGTCGGTCTTCACGCTACTGGGGCTGGCATCCCGAGGAGAGTTCAATTCCCTGCCCCTGCCCGTAGGTGCAGTTGGTCTGTCTTCTCGCTACTGAGGTTGGTATCCCGGGGAGAGCTCAATTCTCTGCCCCCGCCCGTAGGCGCAGTAGGTCGGTCTTCGCGCTATTGGGGCTAGCATCCCGGGGAGTGTGCAATTCTCTGCCCCCGCCCATAGGCGCAGAGGGTCGGTCTTCACGCTACTGGGGCTGGCATCCCGGGGAGAGTTCAATTCCCTGCCCCCGCCCGTAGGCGCAGTAGGTCGGTCTTCGCGCTACTGGGGCTGCTATCCCGGGGAGAGTTCAATTCCCTACCCCCGTCCATAGGCGTAGTAGATCGGTCTTCCCGCTACTGGGGCTGGTATCTCGAGCAGAGTTCAATTCCCCACCCCCGCCTGTAGGTGCAGTAGGTCAGTCTTCGCGCTAGTGGGGCTGGTATCCCGGGGAGAGTTCAATTCCCTGCCCTCACCCGTAGGCGCAGTAGGTCGGCCTTCGCGCTACTGGGGCTGGCATCTCGGGGAGAGTTCAATTCTTTGCCCCCGCCCGTAGGCGCAGTAGGTCGGTCTTCACGCTACTGGGATGGTATCCCGAGAAGAGTTCAATTCCCTGCCCCTGCCCGTAGGCGCAGTAGGTCGGTCTTCGGTTTATTGAACCCCTACAAGTCAGTCATGTAGGATATCCATGCGCGGGGAATTATATTAGAAGAATAAAAAGTAACTTTATTAATAAGCCGATAGGTGACAATGTACCAAGTTTATTTACAATGCAGCAAATTACCCCTCCTTTTTAGGGATAGTACCTCTTTAGGTGTTCCGCATTCCACGGATGGGTCAGATCTCACCCTTCCAGGCCCTAGAGCCTGTAGGCTCCCATTCCCACTATAGCTTTCACGACGTAGGGGCCTTCCCATGTTGGACCCAGCTTCGCTTCATTGGGGTCGTTGGAAGCCAGCATAACTTTGCGTAGGACCAAGTCCCCAGGTTGAAACCTGTGTTCTTTTACGCGAGAATCGTACAGCTTCCTGGTACTGCTCTGGTATGCCGCCACTCGCATAGCTGCCCGTTCCCTTTCCTCGTCGATGAAGTCTAAGTCGAGGCTGAGCTCTTGGTCGTTGCAAATGGCTCACAATCAGTGGTTCTGGTGCTCGGTAGACCAATTTCCACCGGGAGGACGGCCTCATACCCATAGGTTAGGAGATGTGGGGAGGCTCTCGTTGGGGTCCTGGCTGTTGTGCGGTAAGCCCAAAAGACGCTTGGCAGCTCCTCCGCCCATAAGCCCTTAGCTTTTTCCAACCTGGTCTTTATTATCTTGAGCAGAGTTCGGTTCGTGACTTCCACCTGCCCGTTGGACTGGGGGTGGATAGGCGATGCAAAGTGTAGCTCAATGCCATATTCTGCGCAAAAGTTCTTGAAATTTTGGTTATCGAATTGCTTACCGTTATCTGTTACTATAGCCTTCGGTATCCCGAATCGGTAGATAATCATTTTCCAAACAAATTATCTGACATTTGGTTCCGTGATCTTGGCCAGAGCTTGTGCTTCCACCCATTTGGTGAAGTACTCGATTCCAACCAGTAGGAATTTCACTTGTCCCTTCGCCATTGGGAGGGGGCCAACAATATCAAGTCCCCAATGCGCGAAGGGCCATGGAGACGTCAAGACCGTGATCCTTTCAGGCGGTTGGTGTGAGATGTTGGCGAAAAGTTGACACTTGTCAGATTTAGCCACGAAGACTTTTGTGTCTGCTGCCATGGTTGGCCAGTAGTACTCGACTCTCGCTATCTTCCTGGCCAGAGGTCGGTATCCTGAGTGGTCACCACATACTCCTTCATGCTCCTCCCTTAAGACGTATTGGGCCTCGTTCCTATCTAGACAGCGTAAGTAGGGGATCGAAATCCCCTTTCGGTAAAGGACATCCCCTACCAGAGAAGTACCTGGCTGCCTTGAACTTGAGCTTTCGTGCTTCCACTCGTTCTTCAGGCAGCTTGCCCGACTGGAGGAATTCAATGATGAGGAGCGCCCAATCGAATCCCTTTGGCCTAGATACATGGAGCGCCTCCTGGGATTTGTCTATAACTCAACTAGTGGCGGTATCAAAATGCATTCCGTCTTCCCAAGGTTCTGAATAGCTCGAAGCCAACTAGGTAAGCTGATCCGCTTCCCCATTATCCGCACAAGGTATTCTCTTTACCTCAGAAATGCTGAAGCTTGAGAGCAACTGTTGCGCCATTGTCTTGTATTGACCCAGCCAGCCGTTTTTCACCTCGTAATTGCCGTTTACCTATTGGGCGACCAATTGGGAGTCAGTGCTCACCGATATCTGTTCGGCCCCATATAGCCGGGCGATTTGGAGGGCCCTAATGAGAGCTTCATATTCTGCCTCGTTGTTTGTGACCTGGTACTTCAGTCGGATTGCATGCCGGAGGCGATCTGCCTGGGGGGAGCTGAAAATTAGACCAACTCCCCCTACTTTCTTTTGGGATGAGCCGTCTACTCGGACGGTCCACAGCTTGGCCTGATCAAACTCTGGTGCTTCTATGTTGGGGCCAGTCGGAACCTTATAGGGTGCCATCTGGGGGTCTGGTGGGGCTGTTGGCTGTTCGGGGTCAGCCACTGCCAGTTCAACAAAAAAATCCGCCACTGTCTGGCCCTTTATTGCCTGTCGGGGTCGAAACTCGATGTCATGCTGACTGAGCTCCATCGACCACTAAACCAATCTTCCTGATAGCTCAAGCTTTTGGAGGACCTTTTTCAATGGTTGATCGGTGAACATGATTATAGGATGGGATTGGAAGTAGGGGCGCAGTCTCCTGGAGGCTACTACGAGTACAAGGACAAGTTTCTCCAGCCTTGGATATCTGGTCTCCACGGGCAGTAAAGTTTTTCTTATATAATAGACCGACCTCTGTTGCCCTCTGCTTTATCTGACCAATGCTGCACTCACGGCAGCCTCTGACACCGCTAGGTAGAGATAGAGTTCTTCTCCGTCGATTGGGCTGGACAATAATGGAGGGCTAGCTAAATAAGCCTTGAGCTCGGAAAAGGCTTGGTCGTATTCCTCAGTCCACTCGAAGGCCTTCATCAATACCCTGAAGAAAGGCAAGCATTTATCGGTTGCTCTAGACACGAAGCGATTAAGGGCAGCCACCGTCCCGGTGAGTAGTTGGACATCCTTAGTTTTCGTTGGGGGTCACATATCAATGATGGCCTGGATCTTATCTGGATTAGCTTCTATTCCTCTCTAGCTGATAAGGAAACCGAGGAATTTTCCCACCAAGACACTGAATGCGCATTTATCTGGGTTCAGCTTCATCTGGTACTAGTCAAGACCTCTGCTAAATCGGTTATGTGCTGATCGGTGGTCCAGCTCTTCACCAGTATGTCATCGACGTAAACCTCCATGTTCCTGCCGATCTTTTTTCGAACATGTTATTGACCATCCGCTGGTATGTGGCTCCAGCGTTCTTTAATCCGAATGGCATTATTCGATAACAATACAGACCCTTAGGGGTTATGAATGACGTCTTCTCCTGATCGGGAATGTGCATGAGGAGCTGATTATATCGTGAGAAGGCGTCCATGAAGCTGAGGAGTTCATGACCCGAGGTGGAATCCACTAAAAGGTCTATCTTCGGGAGCGGGTAGCTATCCTTGAGGCAGCCCTTATTCAAGTCAGTAAAATCGATACACATCCTCTATTTGCCGTTAGGTTTCTTGACCATCACCGGGTTGGCCAACCACTCAGGATATTTTAGTTCACTTATAAAACTAGCCGCTCAGAGTTTGCAGGCTTCTTCCAAGATGGCCTCCTATCGTTCTTGCGCGAACGCTCGATGTTTCTGTTTGATCGGTCTCACCCGATGGTCCACATTCAGGCGGTGGACCATGACGCTGGGGGATATCCTTGGGATATCGGCGCTGCTTCAGGTGAAGGTACGCTTGCTTTCCTTCAGAAAGCCGATCAAGGAATTCTTGGGACTTCTCTCCAGTTGGGACCTTACTTTGACCGTTTTTGTCCTATCTTCGTCATCGATCGACACCTCCTGCAGCTCGCCGGCCGGCTACAGGCATTCTTGTTCATCATAGTGCTCGGGCTCTAACTCCTCTCTACTCAAATATTCTTGGGGCCCGGGGTCTCCCGATAAGCTTGCGCAGCATAGCCCGGGCCGATCGTAGGGTTCCCCTCGCTCGCCCTACTCCTTTGGGCGTGGGAAAATTGACTACCAGGTGATAAGCCGATAGGATGGCCTGGAAATGATGTAAGGCCGTCCGACCAAGTATGATGTTCTACATTGGCGAGATATCCCTGATTATGTAGGTTATTACAGCCGATGACTTCTCCCCCCCGTCGCCGATCGTCGTTTGGAGTTGTATTGATCCAAGCGGGGGCGTTCCCTCCCCCGCCATTCCCACCATTGGGGTCATTTGAAGTTTTACCCCCGCCTAGTTAGGTTCCATCTGTTTAAAGGCGACCGTGGAGAGAATATCCACGGCGCTACCGCTGTCGACGAGTACCTTTCTCATAATACAATTCCCCACCTAGAGGCTTATAACAAGGGGCTCATCCGGGGGGCTGTTGATTGGCCGATCATCTTGCTCCATGAATGTGATATTGACTCCCCCAAAACTTGGCTCGGGCCTGGGGCGCTTATCCGTTCCTCTTGTGGCCCTTCCACCGAAGGCTCCAACATCGTCGCTCCTGGTGAATGGATTTCTTCCAAGCTGCCGATTTGAACTTCTCTTTCCTTCTGTGGAGCTAGGGTGGGTCGCCAAGCGATCCATAGCTATCAAGAAAGAAAAATTATTCCCACAGACGGTGCCAAATGATAGCGTCAGAATCTGTGCCGGTCCGCTCCAAGGTCTGCCGGTTTACAAAAGAGGGTAGATCACGTTAGAAAGAGGGCCAGAAGGAGTTTCCGACGTACCCTCTCCGATGACCATGTCAGTCTTTGGACAATATAGGGTGCAGGTATAGTAAAGAAAAGAGACGAGTAAGAGGGCTGCTAGGGTTCAGTTGTTGCATACCTTTCACCTTTAGTAAACATGATATATATGTATGGATCGTCGGGTAGAGTTACGTGTGGCCCTAGGGCACGTGTCTCTCATGAGCAGGCTCCCTTTTCCACTACTAATTAGGAAAGATGCCGGATTCTGCGTAACTGAATGGGAATAAAAGAGATTCTGTGTAATCTTTCCATCGAGATACTTGGGAAAACCGTTTCTCCTTCCTAAACGCGGGCCCCTCACAGGTCGGGCCGAGGGGTTAGACTAACCCCTGGTCGGGTGGAACGCGATTGGAGGCTGCCCCATTTGGGCTAACTGTCTGTAAGCACGGAAAGCTATCCCGACCCTCGGTCGGGCCTAGTCCATAGGGTCCTCTGTCAGGAGCGGCCTGTTGCTTGAGCTTTCAGTACTTGTCTTCTGGCCGGGTAATTGCCATTTGGACCGGGCTGACTCGAATCTGGGCCCCACTGTCGTAGGACCGCGCCGATTTCTTAGTTACTAGCCCGGGGTATTTTATCCATACCCATCAGTAGTCCCCTATTCTGGATTGCACTTGGGCGTAGGTTAGGTGCAATCAAGAATAATTGGCCTGGTTCTGGGGTCCTTTGGTTCTGAAATGATTTTTGAGCTCCTATCCATTATAGGTAAATATAATAAATATAAATTTAGTAATTTAGAAAATTTAATAATTGAAATTAAGTAAATATAAATTTACTATATTAACTAAATATTAGCAATAAGTTTAATAAATATGGTAAATTTAGAAAATATAGTAAATTTAAGTTTAATAATTTTAGTAAATTTACTAAATAAAAATTTAGAAAATATGTAAGTTTAGTAAATTTAGTAAACATATAAGTTCAGTTAATATATAAGTTTAGCAAATATAAGTTTAGTAAAAATAAATTTAGTAAATACAAGTTTTAGTAAATTTAGTAGATATATAAATTTAGTAAATAGAAACTTAATAAATAGAAGTTTAGTAAATATAAGCTTACTAAATATAAATTTAGTTAATAAGTATAAATTTATTATAAGTTTAGTAAATAAACATAAGTTTAGTAAATATAGAATTAGCTAATAAATGTAAGTGTAGGAAATAAAAATTTAGTTACTATGTATAAGTTTATTATAAGTTTAGTAAGTATAAAGTTACCTAAAAAAATATAAGTGCAGTAAATATTAATTTAGTTAATAAATATAAGTTTATTATAAGTGTAGTAAATAAATATAAGTTATTACTTTATTTAGTAAATATAAATATTGTAAATATAAATTTAACTAATGAATATAAGTATATTATATAAAATAAATTTAGTAAATAAATATAAGCTTAATAAATATACTAACTAAAAATAAGTTTATTACTTAGTAAATTTAAACTTAATAAATATAACTATAAATTTAGTAAATATAAGTTTAG
>JAULLD010109601.1:0-18772 GCA_035668095.1 Sarracenia minor
GCTAGGCAGGTTGTAGACTCATAAGCAGTTGGGATGTAGTAATCCATTAATGCTTTGAGCTGTTGATCGGCCTGGTTAGCCTGATCATTACGTTGATTGGCTTGCAGAACAACCGGAGGGTCCATTCCGTCGGCCATAGTGGGTGTGTGTAGTAGTGCGGGAGTTCGGGGGAGCGGGTTCGAGCGGAGGTTTATTCTTAAGGTTCTATCTATCCCAGGATCGTAGGGTGCTAAATCGTAAGGCAAAGAGCGGTGACCAAACATGCAAATAATAACATTGAAATAAATGAAAACACTTTAACATAAGATAATGTAATATATATATATATATTGTTTATTTTTTATTTTTATTATATATTTTTTTATCGTCCGGACGAAAAAGGAAAGGCGTACGGACGGATAAAGAAGAATAGCGTCCGGACTGCACGTGTTCTAAAATTTAAAATATTTTGTTTTGCCGGAATGAGAGAATGTAATAGGTATTCTGCTCAGTCGTTAATCACAGGTGAACTACTATTTATTTTATTTATTTAACCAAGACTCACTACAAACATGGTAGTATGTAGCAAGTCCAAGGTTGATCCCACGGGGAAAATAAGTTATTTTACTTAAGAAAAGATTTAAAATGTTTAATTTAGGAAAGCGAGTAAATCTTGGATTTGGGTAAATTTGGTTTTAAACTATGAAAGAAAAAGTAAACTCACAGTAATTTAGATAATTTATGAGAAGGGTTCCACCTTAAGGTTAGATTCCACCATTCTTTGATAATATAGTATCAATATGGTTCCTACCTTAGTTTTGAATCAGATTAAATCCCATCATGACAAGACCCATGTGGATATCCAAGAAAAATAGATTTCAATTTCAACAAGGCATACCCTATCTGGAGCATAGGGTATCTCATGTTCTACTTTCGAAATCCTGAATTACAAATACGGCATAGTCTATCCAAGATTACGGCCCGTATATCCATAACGTAGGCTATCTCAAATTTGTATATTCGATCAGTTAAAACAATAATGCAACACTCATTTAATGCAATCACAGAAAGCTCAAACGGGAATATAATTAATTAGAAAATATAGTTATTACACAACAATATGATTACAAAACGTAAATAAAGTATGGAACTAATCTACTCCTATGTTACCAAATTACGGCTTCATCGTCACCCGAGGCGGAGGAAGGGACTTAGCCACTCATGGTTGGGAAGAGCTCCATTGTTAAGTTGATGTCGATCGTCATAGGTAGCTCCCCGGCGAGGTTCCGACCTTCCAGAGGTGACTCGGTCCGGGTGGCCGAAACTACTAACTACTACTAAAATGAAAAGATGATTCAATTCATAAGGATTGATTGTATAAAATGGCTGTACAAGGGTCCTATTTATAGTTTTTCAGAGCTTCAAAAGTAGCAACTTCTATCACGAGGCGTGCGGACAGTAAGTGTCTGACGTCCGGATGGAATTGCGTGTTGGCCACGTAAGTTTCCTGATCCAGTAGCGTCGGGACTGTGGGGGACTGGCGTCCAGAGGAGGATTGCTTGGGCGTCACGTTAATTTCTAATTTCGAATTTTCCAGTTTTGGTTTGATCAGCCATCGGGACGGTAGGCGAAATGGCGTCGGGACGGTGAAGGAGTGGCGTCTGGACGGTGGAGCGTCAGGACGGTGGATGAGTAGCGTCCGGACGATCAATGCAGGTTCTGTTGGTCTTCGTTTGGTTGTGTTGATTTTGTTGCCAAAAGTGGCTTTTTTGTGGTTATTTTGCGTCATTCCTCCAATTCCTGTCTTATACATAAAAACACATATTTGACAACAAAAGGGACAAACTCGATTTAATTAACGGTTTTAAATTGTCACATTTGAGTGCCGATCAGTGGGAGTGGATCATACAACACGAACCCGCAATGTTCTAAGGTTAGGACGTAATCTAATTTTGATTTCCAAATGATAACATTAGGTCCATAAAATATTTTTCTTTGAGAATCGGCGAAAGTGGATTAGTTGATCCCATATTAAATCCTGAGAAACAATGACAAAACTTTTTAATTTTTTGTAAAAATTTAGGTCCCTCAACCTTTTAATTTCAAAAGAATTATTAGCAGCCCAAAACCCTTGTTGATTAAGTAGGTCACGATAGTGTGGACGTCTACTAATCAATGACTGCTCGGACAGACATGCCAGTCTATTAATCCCCTTAGAAAACTATCACCACAAAAACCATCCACCCAGAGTCACATTAATTGATCAGGCCACGATAGTGTGGACATCTAACCAATCAACGAACAAAGAACTAACAGGTCTTTATTTCTCGATATATCCTAAGTGATTAAATAGCCAATAGCTTCGGTCCCCGCAAATAAAAGCAGTGACTCGGATAGGAAGGATACTTTTATCCATGAGTTAAGTGTATAACGATCACACTTAATTTTAAAATCCCGTGTCAAAGTCCCGAGGCTGGTGCGTACAAGCCCAACTTTACACTATATTTCAAATTAACTCCTTTCGGAGATTCGTTCCGGAGATACCATGATTATAACCCTTCCGATGGGGAGACCGAAATCGAATCCGGCACGCGAGTTAAAATCACATCTCTAACGAATGTGTGATGGAGAGCGTAGAATTTATGCGTGACTAAATCCTTCTCCCACTTAATATTTTAAAAACCGTGGGTTTTGTCCTTTTGTTTATTTTAAAAACATTAAACATATTTTTAATTCCAGATTAAAGATAAATTCGATTTTTAATCAATTAAAAATTTCATGTTTAATCCCTTTTAAAACAAACAAAATAACTTATTTAATTTTGCAAAAAGAAATTAATTACCCAGTTTTTAAAAAATTTAATTAATTTTTCGTCTTAACGCAAAACTTAAACAGCCTTAATTTCATACTTATTTTCCCGTTTTAAAAATTGCTTGGATTTTTATTTTATTTAAAAAACCAATTTTCCAAATATTCCTTAATTTATTAAAACCATACACAAAAAGAATAATAAAAATAAAATAAAAAACATCCACGCAATTAGTAAAAACACAAATAAATAAGAAATTAAAACACAACGACAAATAAATAAAATAAGAATCGTTATGGCCCGGTCCGAATACTTAGGGTTTTTTAAGAATCACCAAACGGGCCTCCAAAAGCCCAATAGACCCTTGTCGTGCATGCTTCCCAGCCATGTCGCACGTCTGGCGCACATGCCCCACAGCCCCCGCGCCATCGCCCTGCACGTTGCTGCAACCGCGTGCGCCACCGCGCATGCCCCTGCACAGCGCCTCAGTCGACCGAGAGAGGGGGTCGGTCGACCGAACCCTCGCCACAGTCGACCGAAGCTGGAAGATCGATCGACCAACCTGCATCTATTTTGCGTTTTGCCGCTGCCTTTTGTTGAGTTTCATGGTTCCGATCTTCCCTTTTCTTGTCCGATTTACATCAATAAATCAAAGAAAAATTACAAGAACTTTAAATCGTTACATGGCCTTAAACCTATGCCCACGTAGGAGGCGTACAAGTTCCTAGCCTCGATTTAAATACCGTTGAGGCACTTTCAGTTTAAAATGTAACGAAATAATACCAAACCATTCATGCAACCACACGACCGGACCATAACAACAAAAAATCACTGCAACACAAAGGTTAGCACAACCGTTTCATGAAAAACGTGCGACCCACTCTGATACCAATGCTGGAAATCATTAGGCTGTGGAAGCGTTACGTTTAAAAGTCGTTTTAGGTGCATGTTTCTCATGAAACTAACATGTATAATGAAAAAAACGTAGAATTTTACCGATCAAAATTTTGTCGTAAAATTTCTAAGTATTCCTATCTGTAGGCGAGACCATCACGAGATCTTCTCACGTATAACCCCCGCAGGTGTCGACTCCGGCGTTTGGGCACCGATCCGAGCCGATTCCTTTAGGCTTCAACACACTCATATCTCTCAATCCCGCGAAGAACGAAGCAAGAACAGGAGAGAGAGAGACACCAAGGGGCCGGCGGCATCTATGTGGTATATTATGATTAGGTTAAATTTTTAATCTCTATATTACGTATATATATGCCATCATATATTTTAGGAAAAAAAATATAATATATATTTTATTTTTCTTCAATGTATAAATAATATATAGAAAGTATATATCAAAAACCATACCCAATACGACCGGCCATAAGAGGGTCCAAGGAGAGAGAAAAAAGGAGCTATTATCTCCTAAAAAATCTTCTAAGCGATTTTCCTACCAATTAATTATATTTCCTAGATATATCTCAATATATCTTAATATAATTAATTAGGTAATCCACCTATCCATGCCCGGCCACCTGGGATTAAATCCCGATGTATGCCAAATACCAAAACCGCCCCCGAACATTTAATTTAATACCTCGAACGTCCCAGTGATTAAATGCAACGATTGAAGTAAATTAAGTAAAACCGAAGCCTACCAAAAACCCGTGCGTAAAAGAGGGCTATGTGATGGATCCCGTGGAAGTATAAGAATTGGGATAATCGTACGAGAATAACAGATATCCCTAACTCAACCCCCGAGTAAGATCCATTATCGTACGAGCTAGTACATATTCCACTAAAGGTCCTGACTGAACTCCCGGCCCTAAACTCGAATTCTGTCTCGAGTTTTCGATTATCAAATGCACCGTTATCTGCCTACATTTAAGATACGGATTCCCGATAATCAAATTAGGTTACTGACAACCCGGTTCGAAAATCCACTTTTCCTCGCTACCGCACCGCTTAACTTATTGTTACGCTAGATCAACAAATCCACAGACTGGGTTTAACATCATCAAACTTATAAGCAAAGAACACTAGGGGGAACTCCTAAACCTATGTCAGACGTGGTGTCCATTAGCTGATTATCAACCATAGAATGAACAATGTCAGTACCCAACTCACCTATCATATTGATCTCGCCATAGAAATCTCATCCATTAATGACTCAATGTACCGATTATCATCCAAACATTATTCGATCAATTACGCCAGGATTAAGAGCACGTGCAATAGAAGATAATGTATGATGTGGATCAATTCATATAGTCAGTATAGAATTGATCATCGTATTGATCCCGCTCAATACACTCGAAGTGTACTAACACATCGAGCTCAAAACTCAAATCCCAAGACCAAAATTCGATCCGTTGGACCAAGCCAAGATCAGCTAATATAATGATGTACTACAACCATACCAATGGACAGTCTGGGTCCATTGCGGTTGTGAGCCCCATGTATATTTGTCAGAACCTTTGGCCCGATCTTCCCCGCTTCATGCGACGAATCAAATACTAGACAAGATATATGGACAATACATACATACATCATACATTAAATAAATATGAAACCAAATATGCATACGATATCAACTGAATCTCATTAATATGCCGGGATCCCGAATAATATAATACATAAAAGTATGGCTTATAAGCTTACTATCATAACAAATATCATTAAAATACACCCATAACAAGGGCCGGCCATAAGGAGAAATATTAGGAGAGAGATGGACAATAAATCTCCTAAATATTCTTCTAAATATATCCTATGCATAATTATTTGTTATCCAATATACATAGAATATATTTTAGAAAAATCTAATTAGGCAACCTTATCTCTTATGGCCGGCCATCAAGGGATAAAACCCTAGGTGTGCCAAATACCGAAAAAACCCCCAAAAATTTACTTTAATACCTCGAACGTTCCAGCGATAAATCCGACGATTGAATTTAATTAAATAAAAACCGAAGCCTACCAAAAATGCGTGCATATAATAGTGCTATGTGAGGGATCACGAGGAAGTATAGGACTCGGGGTAATAGTACGAGAATACAGGATATCCCTAACTCAAGCCCCGAGTTAGATTCATTCTCGCTCGAGCCAGGACTTATTCCACTAAATGCCTCGACGGAACTCCTGGCCCTAAACTCGAATTATGTTTCGAGTTTTGAATTAGCAGATGCACTTGAAGTCTCCCCACGTTTAAGATATGGATTCCCGATAATCGAATTTGGTTACTAACAACCCGATTGGAAAATCCTCTTTTCCTCGTAACCGCACCGCTTAGCTTATTGATATGCCGAATCGAATGATGCACTACGCAGATTTGGCATCATCAAACTTATAAGGAAAGCACATAAGGGGGAACTCATCAACCGATATCGGACGTGGTTTCCGTCAGCTGATTATCAACCATCGAACGAATAACGTCAGTACCCAACCCACCGGTCATATTAATCTCGCCATAGAAATCTCAACCATTGGTGACTCAAAGTACTTATCATCATCCGAACATGATTCGATCAATCACGGCGGGATTACGAGCACGTGCAATACAAGATAATGTAAGATGTGGATCAATTCATATAGTTAGTATAGAATTGATCATCCTATTGATCCTGCTCAATACACTGCAAGTGTACAAACACATCGAACTCGAACATCAAATTCCAAGATCGGAATTCGAATCCTTCGACCTAGCCAAGATCAGCTAATATAACGATGTGCTACAACAGTACCTACGAAAAATCCGGGTTCATTGCGGTTGTGAGCCCACTTGTATATGTTTTAAAACCTTTGAACCGATCTTCCCCACTTCATGCGACGAGTCAAATACTAGACAAGATATACAGACAATGCATACATACATCATACGTACAATGAATATGAAACAGATTATACCTATCATCTCAATTGATTCTCATTAATATTTCTAGGATCCCGGATAACACATAAAAGCATGGCTTTTAAGTATACCATCCTAACAATCTCCCACTTATACTCAACGTCATGCAACTCATTTAACACCTAATTCTTTTACCTGAGTAAAAGAACCTGCTAGGTTGTCCGTAGAAGTAACCATGCATGCCACAACGTCTTCACGTTGTGCAGTCTCATGAATGAGACTTAACTTACCCTCAATGTGCTTTTCCAAAAGAAAGCACATAACCTGAGGTGGACCTTCTAGAACCCTTATCAATCCCAGAAACATAAGTCTCCATATCCCGAGTGATATAAGACTATCACCATAGTACACCAACATATACTCCCTAATCTTTTCAGAAGCTTGAGTATATCCTTGACCGTAGTCAACATTGCTCTACCTCTGAATTTGACTCAAAATCTGTCATAACAGATATCCAACCCAATACGAAGTATGACATGCATGAGAATTCCTAACGTCGAGGAATACCTGTCATCCTCTCTATCTGCTAGGATCTTATAAGATAATGATCCCTAGATTGAGAAATTCCAAGGGTAGAAATCCTTTCCTGGAATTTTTCCATGCCAACCTGAGCAATAATCAAGTCAATATAGTTGCCTCGGGATAAGCCCAAAATCCTATTTGATCAATCTTCCAAGAGATTAATCCCAATGATTTGGCCCGCATCTCCCAAGTCCTTGACTTGACAACCTTACGTTTTCTGAAGATAACAACTCCATATCGTTGCCGATTAGAAGTATGTCATCGACATTGATGACTAGAAACACTACCTTGCTACCATCAAGCTTCCAGCACATAATATTCTATAGGACACTGATCAAAGCAGAAGATTTTGATCACATGGTCAAATCAAGTATTTCCAAAACCATGATGCTTGCTTAAGTCCATAAATGGATCTCTTAAGCTTTGCACAACATGTGCACCTGGCCCTTTGCTATAAATTTTTATGGCTGCATCAGGTGGATGTTCCCATCAAGATTACTATAGCACTTTGCCATAATACCACATCCTTGTCTTGAAGTACCTCATTGTAGCTACCGGGTTTAATATGCAGTTCTTCCATGAACTTGTCAAAAGACTCTCCCAAGAGCATATAACTTTCAGATTGACGAGTAACCCTCCCATAACAATGAGGACCCTCATGTGTACTCGTGATAGGTGGGGTCTCACTCCGCTCATCAGGGATAATATTCCAGTTGTACCATATAATAAGTCCTAACCTCTTATAGAACAACTTGTGACCGGGGTTTTTGATTTATTACATAATCATTTTCCAAGAATCTAGAATTTGAATTAACAAATACTCCCTGACTCTTAGGATTAAAATATAAACCACCCTTAGTTCCTTTGGGGTACCCTACCAAGAAACAGACTTCCATCTTCGGTTCTACCATACTTACATCTCTCATCAGCACATTTGCTAGGCAATCCCACATCCGAAAATCTATAAGACTTGGCTTATGGCCAATCCATAATTCCAAAAAGGGTACCGAGATGTACCCTAGTAGGTACCGAATTTAGAACATGTACCACTGTCTCTAATGTAAATCCCTAAAAATAATGTGGCATATCCGAGTAATTTACCATGTACCTTACCATCTCCTTACGGAACTCATTCCCCTTTACCGCTTCACCTTTATGCCGAAGCATCCTTGGTGTAGACAATTGGGAAAATCTGACATGTAGTCCCTTGAACATCTAAAGAGGTATCTACCACCATGATCAAGTCATGGGGTCTTGCCTACCTCTTGCCTGGTAGTTCACTCGATCACATGTATATAAAAATGAACCTTTTCCCACACTTATTTGACATCAAGTCTCTTGGCCATAAACAGCCTCAAGGTCATCTTACTCTCTAAATAGCATTCGTAGACTAGAAGTGCCTCTACTTCCAATAAACCTTAAGGTCCATTTTCTACCAGTCTTTGTACCCAATTTAAATTAAGATGTCCCAATCAATATCAGGTTCAGTGAGGACTTCCCCCTTATGTGATTATCTTATAGGTTTGACTATGCCAGAATCTTGTAAGTGGATCATTCGGTCCGGCACATTCAAAAGTTTAAGCGGCGCTGTTGCGAGGATAAGAGGATAATTTAACCAATTTGTCAGTAACCTAATTTAGTTATTAGGAATCTATATCTTAAACGTCGGCAGACCTCGGTGCATTTGATAATTGAAAATTTGAGACATAATTCGAGTTAGGGTCGAGAGTTTAGTCAGGGCCTTTAATGGAACAAATCTTGGTTCGTGCAGGAAAAGATTTTACTCGGGGTTGAGTTAGGGATATCCGGATTTCCCATACGGGTAGCCTGAGTTCTATACTTCCTTGTGATCCTTCATGTAGCCCATTATAGGAACAGATATATTTATTGTTGGTTTTGGAAATTATTTAATTTAATTTAATCGCCCATTTTGCTATCGGGACAGTCAAAAAATTAAATTAAATAATCTGACTAAATTTCGGTATTTGGCACACTACGATTTTCACCCAAGTGTGCCCGACCCTGGAGAGGCTATTATGAGGGGTTTTTATGGTTATATATCTTATCTCTTCCATGTATATGGAATGATAAGATATGATACTTTAATTAAATCTAAACGATTATCTTTACACATATAATCTTCCAAAATTGGAGCTCTCTCTCTCTCTCTCTCTCTCTCTATCTCTATACCATACTGCCGCTACCACCACCCCCCCTCTTTTTTGTGCTATTTTTCTTCATATTTTTGAAGAGGAAAATGTGTCTGAGAAACTAAAAAGGAAGGTTCGATTCGGTATCCACTCACCGGGATCATCCCCTGCGTCGGGTTATATATTAAAAGATCAAATGGTTATCTTGGATCATTGTGTTAGTATTTTTGCTATTCCTTGGTTAAGTATGAAACCATTGTGTCTGTACCTTTTATTTTGGGTTTGGGGTTTTTTGTGTTTGTATCTAGGTTGTCCGTCCTGTTCACAATCAGCAAGCCCGCTCCTCACTCTACAAGGTATATAGCACCCACATATGCACACCCATATGCATTCGTCTCATCATATTCTTAGGGTAGTTCATGTTTATTATTTCCTTAGAGAATTCATGACATACCACGAATTCTAGACACTGGTGTGCGAAAGGGCACGAGCACCTTCAAGCACCTTCGAGGTTCAAAGAACGCTCGAGTGGCATCGAGCAGCAAACATTATTTGTGCATTTCTCGATAAGCTGAGAGTTAAGATATTGAAGCACCCATAAAGTGCTCAAGCCCCTCTGTTCAATGTCTTATTTCCCTTTTTCGAGAGTTACATTTTTCAGGCACCTGTAGTCCACCTGTAGAGCACTCGAGCTCAACGTTGAAACCTTGATTTACTCTCATTGGTGTTGGCAGAAAAAGCATGCAATCTTTAACTGTTCCCAAAGAGCACTTGTGTTCCTTAAGGCGCCCACAAAGCTCGAAGATCGGTCTAGCACCAGTGTGTTTTTCTATATAAACACCTTATACCGCTGCTAGGTCTTTTTAGACACTTCCCCCAACCATTCGACTGTTGCTTGAGAAGCTCCTTCTTCCCCCTAGCTTCTCTCCAGGCTTCCTCAAGCTTTAGGTGTTGGATATTACATCAATGCCTCAAGATTCAACATAATCCAAGATAATACTACTTCCTGTTATAATAGTATGTATTCTTATTTATGCTTCACATAGATTTCCTTAGGACTTAGGTTATGCATCCTATTTAGCTATTGCATGCTTCCATTTTCTTTAAGTTCTTGCATTCATAGCATGTTCTATGAGGAACATCTTGTAGCAACCTTAGGTTTTGAGACTCACGTTAGTCTCACCATCTTAGTTTCGGTTGTGTAGACTTGTAGCAACTTGAGAACGTGTGACTCATCATAGTCTCACAGTAGCCTATCAGCTAAGTTTATTTCGGAGAAGCCTCCGATGTCACCACCCTCTCTTGTGCCATAGTTCTTACCCTTTTTAGGATGGGTAACTTGACCACATTGAAGTATAACCATATACGCTCTTTCTTCTCATAGAAATTCGGTGTTCATCTAGGTTATGTTTATTCTTTCATCATTCCCACCACTTCCACTACACTGTTCTTGTATCCACACACCTAGCTAAGGAAACTCGGAGCCCTTTTCATAGGGAGATCGGGACAAGTTCCCATGGACCGCATGCTGCACATGAGCTCCATTTGTAGTGAGACTGATGTGCTCATAGAACTTTCGAGGGGGAATTTCGCGACTATGAGATCAAGAAGGGAGTCAGGGCTGAGCTTTTAGATTACAGGGTATGTGTCACTATCTGTATAACAGGTTTAAATCGTAGTCTGCCTGTCTGTAAACCTTTTGATTAATAGTGCACAATTTCTGCCATGTGTCGGTGCCATGGTTTTTATCCCGGGGAGTTTTTCGTAGAGTTTCCACGTATATCATGTGTTTATCGTGGTTGGTTTTTTATGTTCTTTTATAGCTTTATGTCGAAATTATAATTATCAAGCTTAACTTGTTATCATGTTAGGTTAGATAATTAATAATTAAAATTAATTTTTTATTTATTGACTTCTAACTTATTTGCCCCCCTCTAGGTTAGTTATATCAATTTGCATATATACTTTCAATTGGTATCAAAGTAGGGCTCTCGTATTTAGGACTAACATCCTGAGTAGATCATTCGCTTGATGTGAACATATCTGCTGTTTCCGATGACCTTGTGATGATATGTCACATTGAGTGTGTTGGTTGCCAAAGTTGACAAATTGTCCATGGCATTCACCAACCATCACTCTTTCTAGTCGTGTAGAGCATTCTACAGATCTAGTTTTTTGGTCTCATATCCTTGAACCACTTTCCTTCTTACACATTTATTACACCAACAACTTTTCCTATCAAGCTATGTCTTGTGTAGTGAGCTAGTCCATGCTTTCATAGGAACCATAGGGACCCCTTTGTGCCAACCCTTGCACGTTGTCAATACGTCAGCAATTTTCCCTACCAAGTCTTCTCTTGCATAGTGAGCTGACCTATTATTTGTACATGCCTTAGGATGTTCTTCAATTTTGTTCTTGTGTCGTTTGGTTCTATGTTGCCTTATCCCACTTGTGTGTCAGTAATTTTCCCAGCCAAAGATTGTTTTGTGCAGTGAGCTGGCTTACATTCTTAGACCTCATGTCTTTGTCGTAGGATTTAAAGTTCCATCTTTTCCTCTAGTTTCATTTCATCTAGATTGGATTTTGGAGAACTTATATATACTATGAATATTTATTCTTGTTTCTCTTTCTTTTTGCATGCTTATGTGCTTGACATGCTTATTATACACATGCATGTCATATGAGATAATTTTTATTCTTATCAAGCATAACGATTTGATGAATTTTTATGTAAATTGAAATTTCCACTTTCATGTATAATTATGTTTGTGTTTATACTATGAGTTGATAGTCTTGTTATCTCTCTTTTTATGCACACACTCTTTGGGACCTTGATACTTGTGAGTCACAAGTTAGGTATTATATCTACTCTTTTGGTTATGACCTTATGGTCTTGATCTAGATTGACCCACGTTTGTGGTTTACTTTAGGATGCTTTCCCTTTTTTAGTTTCGCATTTGAACAAGCGCTTGTTGTAGGTGTAAGTCGTTACTCTATGTGAGTAACTGCTTATGTTTGGTGTAAGTCAGCATTCTTGCGTCCCCTTTTGACAACAATAATTTGTTGTATATACCCTTTCTTTTCTGTTATCACAATTGCCACACTATTTTTAAAAGTGTGTTTTGACTGGTTATTGGCTTTAGGTTTTTGTATGGGCAAAAGGTCACGTGTGTGCCTTTTTAGTGACTAGTCTAAGGTTTATGCGCATATATAGAGGTCCAAATATTTTGGATTTGCCTTCTCTTTCGAGCACTTTGTTCATCTCCATATGATAGGATTTGATTCCGATTTATGTCTTGTCAAGTATATTGCTCCTATGCACGTGTTCACAGTTCACAGTTAGTAGAGAGATAACTTGAACTATGTATACCTAATTTAATCCCTCTATTTTTTATATGGTTGTACTTTGATTATCAATTTTTCATGTGGATTTCTCAAGTTTTATGTGCTTGTGTGAGCATCTGGTTGATGCTTGTCTCACATTCATGCTTATAATATGCAATTTCGTTTTGTATGTTGTATATTTATTTTTATATGTCCCTTGTGTGAGCTTGGGTGAAGGGGAGAGTATTTTTGAGAAAATATCTATATGAGTATTAATTCATTTTTCGGGTTATTGAAATCAGGGGGAGTGTCTACCAAGAGTATATCTTCAATTTTAAGCTAAACCGTTAGCTTAAAAAAAAATTTATATACCCTTCTCAAGCCACGATGATAAAAAGAGTTTGAAGAGCATTGTAACCTTATGTGCACGAACACCACAAAAGCGCTCGAACACATGTTCCCTCGGGGTCTCAATCGAAACGTTCCCCTCTTTTCATCTTCTCTCCCCTTAGGTTCCCATTATCTAGCGGTGGTCAATCTCTCAACCTACGTCGTTATCTCTTCTCCAGAATCATCGCTACACTCTCAGTATTGAGGTTACACATTTTCTCCATCCTAATTATGTGGGTTGTGTTATAGCCGATTTATCTTCGGATAAGGGTTTTCCTTTTCTCTGACTTCTCATCACTCTCTGTCTTTTCTCCCAGGCTCCGGTCCCATGACAATCACCCATTATCTTTGGGACAATGATTGAATCAGCACCCCTTCTTCTGGTGTTCATCTCACTCTTCTTGATCCTAGCAATGGTTAGCATTATCGTCCTTCTCACCGGAGGACAGGGTAATTCCTGCAAGGGGTAGGGGTCTCACCATAGGTGAAGAAATGCATCTGAGGTAGAGGATGCAAACCACCTTCCCACAGACACGGCTCATGAAACTTACGCGATACATGAACACCGTGATATCCTCGTGGAAAGAAATGTCCGTTTCGAGCGTCTTACCCAAATTAGGCACACTACCAAGTTCGAACAACGTGGATGGTTTCGGATAGCTTCTGGTCATGGAATAGTCTATCCGAAAATGGTCTGGGAATTCTACTTTAACATGACTAAGATTGATATGAACACTCATTTTCTCAACATCACCATTAGGAGTCGTCTACTACGCTTCTCCGTGTTGAACATCGTATCGATGTATCAAATTCGTCGCGTTGACGCTCCTTAGTATCCTTTCTCAGGTGATAATAAACCATGCCGCACTGAGATTTCTTAGGAGTTTTCAGAATGAGCTTTTAGTGGAGTAATCACTCTCCAGTCATGTCACCTTGCTCCACATTGCCGGCTATTGCATCGCATTATGGCTTTTGTCATTGATCCCACTAGGCATCCGCCAGACATCCCTGTCTCCCATTCCAATCTACTCTATGTGATAGGCCGAGGATAGTCTTTTAATCTTGCCTAGAAGATATGGTTTTTCATCATAACTTACACTCTACGTCCACCACATACCTCTGCCATTCCATACCCCTCTTTCATTACTCGTTTTTGCACCATTCAATTCGTTCCCAAACTTCCACAGTAGCCTACTCGACATCCTTTGAGTGATATCACTCTTCAATGCCTCTTATAGAGCAGTGCTCATGTCCACTATGATGACACAACCACTCCTATGAGCAAGCGTATATAGCTAGCCCCTCTTCCTCTAATGCCTACCTTTCCCGCCATCCACCCAGCGGATGGTGAGCTACGACACATGGTCTCATCTCATGGAAATGATCAACCTTTGCATGAGGAGAAGCCAGAGAATAGTGTACCTCAATAGGGACCTCCATCTATTGGCCTAAAGGCTCTTTTCAATCAAGCCTCATTTTGGTTTTGATTATAGCAACACATTGATTTGATGTTTCTAATATTTGCTTATGTTTAAGAATGTCTATTTAGGTTATATTTAAAGCACAATAGAATGTTAAGCCAAAGACTATGGATCAGCTTCTTATATTGAGCATGGATGCTTAGAAGAATGCCAAACAGGGTATAAAGACTCTATTTCAAGGAGGGATCAGTTCAAGAAGGTTTTCAACCCTGAAAAGACGTGTGATTGAAGGTGATGCAGGAGGAGCACCTACCTATCAATGTTTGAGGATCAAGAAGAAGAAGAAGAAGAAAGAGAAGAGATATAGACAAAGTATTAGTGTTCATCTCATCAGATTCTATTAGCTGATGAAGGTGACTTCTCTTTCTTTCTAAGTTTGGCTAACTCCTTCAGCTCTGCCACAAGCCTAAGAATATATAGAGGAGCCCAATTATTTTTCGAGCATAAAGCCCATCAAGATTCAAAGAAGAATTGGAGCTTAAGAAAAATGGAGATAGCTTTAATCCTTCATGAAGATTGACGGTGAATCAAGGCCAGATGAGAAGAGGAAGCAGGAAAGAAGAAGGATGGTCAAATCCATCACCAGTTAATTCTATCCTTGCAGGGCTAAACCTATTCTACAGCCAGTTGATTTGATCCTCCAAGTCGATAATTCGAATCACCCACAATAAAACTCTCAGCTGAATCTATTCCTTGCACAGCCAGTTCGATTCCTCAATCTGTCGATTCAATCCTTGAGGATCATGATTCGAATCACTACAGCAAAAGTGAAGAGCTAATTTGATCCTCCACCTCTTCGAATCAAATCACATGTTCAGAAAGAAGAAGATGATTCGATCCTTGGTGTTGATGATTCGATCCTCAGTCTCAAAAATGGCAATCTGATTCGATCCTTCAAGTCGATAGTTCGAATCACCACAACAAAAATTGAAGATGCAATTCGATCCTCGGAGTACATGATTCGAGTCACCAAAGAAAAAATAAAGCCATGATTCGATTCTTTGCTTTAATGATTCGATCCTTCAACTAAAAAAGCGTATTTGATTCGAATCATCTGAAGCATGATTCGATCCACCAAACCAAAAAGCTTGTTTGTATCGAATCACAAATATTATGATTCGATCCTTGGTGAAGAAAAGGCCATATAAACCAATTCCCAGTTATCATGAATCGATTCCCTACTTGAACATTAAAGACATGAATCAATTCTCTCTTCCACGATTCAATTCATCAATCCAGAAGTTCAAATCCTGAAGCCCCAACGGGAAGTTTTTCTCAGCATTTAATGATCCAACAGTTAGAGATCCAAGCATTAAATGCGCCAATGACTCCATAACATTCAATGCATATATAAGGAGTAAATATTGATCCTAGAGAGGCTGGTGAACTTGGTTAACACACGATGAAAATCATAACTCTCATTTCTACTCTCTGGTTCATTGCTCTATTTTTAATTTTCAATCATAGAGCTTTTATTTTCTAGTTTTCAATACTAGTTTTTGTACTCCTTTCTTTTATTACTCATTCATTGTAAATCTCTTGAGTTTTTAAGAGTGAGTGAATTACAGTGATTTCTTAATCACATATCACTTGTAAAAAAGGGAGAGTCGTCATGTTTTTCCTTTGATAGTATATATCTTGAAGAAGGAACTGCTATAGCTTGTTCAGGCTATAGCAGTGTCCGTAAACTTCCTTGCTCAGACTTTGAAGGATTGATCCCGTAATCTTCCTTACCTAAGCTTTGTATATTTATGCCCGTAAACAAACTTTGTACAAGGCTTGAGGTGTGTCAGTAAACATCTTCATTAGTGAATTCTTAAGGAGGATCTTGAGGAGTGGACGTAAGCTGGTATTTAGCCGAACCACTATAAATCCTTTGTCTCGTGGTTGAAGTATCTCTTCCTTAATATCTTTAATTCTCTATAATTTATTTTCTTATCTCCACTGCATATTTATCTATTTTGATTAAGTTCTTGGTTAGATTTATGTTTTGAAAAAGACTTTAAAATTGTGTATGTTTTTTAAACAACTTATTCACCCACACTCTAGGTTGCCTCTTCGGACGAACAATTGGTATCAGTGCAAGACATTGCACCGTATAGAATTAGCACTTTGCACAAAAGAACAATGGTAACCTCTAGTTTTAATTTTTTTGCAATGTGAAGGTCAGTCAACCAGGAGACCTCCTTTGTTCAATGGAACAAATTACACCTAATGAAAAGCTAGAATAAATATTTTCATTCAAGCCATAAACTATGATCTGTGGAGAGTTATCATGACTTGACCTAGGAGACCCACTGTCACAAAAGATGGTGTTACTACACCTAAACCCGAGGCTAAATAGAATGAGGCTGATATTAGAGAGATCTCAAAAAATACTAAAGCTTTGAACATCCTATACTGCTCTGTAGACCCAAATAAATTTAATAGAATTTCTACTTGTGATACGGCTAAAGAGTTATGAGATAGACTTGAGGTTAACCATGAGAGAACTAATCAAGTGAAAGAATCTTAGATCAGTTTACTTATGAATTATTAAAGATGAAAACTGATGAGTCAATTTCTGAAATGTTTACACGTTTTACTGATATTATTAATGGACTAAAATCTCTTGGCATGATTTTTTGTAATGCAGAGATGGTCAGAAAATTTTTGAGATGCTTACCCAGAAGTTGGGAAGCTAAAGTCACTGCCATCCATGAGGCCAATGACCTCACAACTCTCAGCCTGGAAGAGCTACTAGGTTCTCTCATGACCCATGAGATGAACAAGAAGGCTGATGATGATGAGGAAGGAAAAAACCAAAAAAAAGATCATGGCCCTTAAATCCAAAATTGTTGAAGAAGAAAAAGAGGAGACAGAACAAAAAGAAAAAGAAATAGCTTTTCTCTCCAAGAAGGTAACCAGAATACTGAGCGAGAAAAGAGAAAGGCAAAGGGGTTTGAAAGGAAAATTCTACTCCAAAGAAAAAGAAGAAGAGGAGATTATATGCTATAACTGTAAGAAACCTAGTCATATCAAGTCAGACTACACTCTTCTCAACAAAAATGAAAAGAAGAAGAAACATCAAAAGAAGGCAATGAATGCCACATGAGATGATACTGATTCAAGTGAGGTGGACGAAGAAGTCACCGAAAAAGAATTCTCAAACCTTGCTCTTATTGCTCTTGGAAGTGAGGTAATGAAGAGGACACTCTCACTAATGAAGAGTTTCAAGAAGCGCTGGAAAGTTCTTTAAAGATTATTAAAGAACATAATTTGGAAAACAAGTCTCTTGATAAACAACCTAGTGTTTCAAATTCAACAATTAATTTTTTGGAAAAGAAAAAAGAAAACATTGTTCCTATTGTCTCAACTGATTTTGAACATAAAAATGTTTTATTAAAATAAAAGGTTGAAGACTTAACTACAATCATAACTATATTCTCTCATGGTGAAAAGAATTTAGAAATAATTCTTAGAACAAAATTCCCTTGCAATAAAGATGGACTTAGATTTAATACTAATGTTCAAAAATATGTGCAAAAAAATCCTTTTACAAAAGCCCCTCAGCAAAAATCTTTTAGCTCCAATTTTTGTGGCAAAAATGGGTATCTTGTTAAATTTTGTTCTTCTAAACTTAAAGGCAACAAAAATTCAAAGACGGTACGGATTGAGAAGGGTGATCCTCCACCCAAAGTTGCTAAGGGCACATCTCGAAGACCTAGAAGAGTAAGGCAATCCAGATGGAAAGCCTTTGCAAAACCATCTCCTAGCACATGTAGATATCTTGCTCCATATATGGATAATATGGATTTTTATGCTAATCCTCAAGGACCCAATCTAAGATGGGTACCAGAACACCACTCATAGTATTTTAGAGGAGAAAGTCAAGAAAATATTTGGCCAAGGAACATGAAGGGCAAGGTCAAGATGTTCTCATACTAGAAGACAAAAGTAATGGAGAAACAATCACTCGTAGGTGACAGCATTTTTTACAAGGGAATTTTTTTTTCAAAATTGGTAACATCTATTCCCTTTCAAATTGTGTTAGCTTAAACGTTTTTCAATCAAGCCTTGTTTTGGTTTTGATTATAAAAAACATTGATTTGTTATTGCTAATGCTTGCTTGTACTTGAGAAATTATTTTCAGGATAAATCTCTTTTGAAGCATAGCAAAAAGTCAAGCATCAAGTCTCAAGAACCCCAAGGAATGAGAAGATTTTGAATATCA
>JAULLD010109602.1:572-12424 GCA_035668095.1 Sarracenia minor
GGAATGGGAGGAATAATTAGAGCATATATAGATCAAGAATGGACATTAGATCATATTATGTCAAAAGCATATAAAAATGGAACAGAGCTAGAAGAAGAAAATATGCATGTTTCAGAGCATCTATGAGTCATCAATATCACTCATATAACATTCATGCACTATTTGAATATTCGAATATTAGATGGAATATTATTATCATTCAATTGTTCATCCATGTTTTTTTTTAAAAAGTGACATAGTCATCGAAAGAAATATTCAATCACTAAAAATTTTGGGGTGATGATCAACATCATAAATGGCAGACTAAGGTTGTAGTTTCAGATCCAATAATTTCAAGTTTCAACAAAGCTCATTTCTTGTTCACCTCTATTTTGAAAAATATAACTGCCCCTTTGTAATGTAAGAAAGAAGAGATGGAGCAAATGTTCACATGATGTTAATGATAGCTATTGATCTCCCCCTATGATGAGTACAAAGAGAAGATCATTAAGCACAGTTATAGTTTTTCTTCCTCTATATCAAGTGAGGTATGTGTGTTTCATATCAATTAGTCATAACCAAAATCACTAAAGCATAGCGGATCAACCAAGATTGAATCTTGATCATAAGATCGTCTTGCACTTTAGGTTATAGAAAATAAAGATAGTTTTGATATGATTTCTTTAATGAATTAAGAGTAACAATCAATAACTTGGATGTTGATGCAAGGACATACACGTCATAAGTAATTGGGCAAAGACAACTACATTATACAAAAAATACCTGAGCAGCAAAATGCATTAGATCAAAATGAGATTAGTACACTGCCAGAGCAACAAGGTCATACATTCAGAACATGTAGACATTAGAAGGGTTTGGAGGTAACAATCCATAGATTCAAAAAGAAAATCAGCACAAAACAACCAATGTATCATTAATGGAGTTATAGCCCATGTGGCTTTTCTCATTTCTGGATTGCATCACGTTCAGTATCAATGAGAGCGTCAACATCCTGATTGAGAGATTGGGTGGTTTCTTTCTCAGTTTTCGTACGATCCCTAACATTGGTTAAACTAGTGTTTACATTACTGAACTCATCAAGAACTTGAGCTTCAAAGGATTTGAAAGATGAAATCATCGAATCAAGTAAAGAAATAATTTTGATTTGAGTAGCTAAGATTGATGAAGAAGAGAAAGATGGAATACCACCAGATGATGGATTAGGAGGAGCACCAAAGAGAATGGTAGCACTGCATGTCGCAGATGCAATCTTTGTCTTATTGTTTGGATTTTTAGGGTTATGGTTTGTGGAACCATCATCCATGGGTCGCTTCGAGTCCTTTCTTATGTTTTTTTTAGGCATTTTGAACAATTTGGGGATGAATAGAAAGGATCGAGTAGAATAGAAAGGGAAAACGATGGATCACCTTGGGAGCTAAGAAGTTTTAGAAAGAGAGTGCGTAGGTGAAAGGTTTAATGAGGGAACCACTTATATATATATATATATATATATATACATAGTTATTTTTGTGAGTTCCAAAGTCATCATACTTTTTTCTCAATTTTTTGAATTCTTAATATAAAAATAATTATATTATTGGTTCATATTTAATTTAATTTCAAAATATTCCAATTTATATACTTGTCATAACTCCAGAGTATCTACTTCAATAAAAATTAAATACAACAACACATTTTTAGATTTAATGTCTTTTTCCAACAAAGAAAATCAACACACTCATTCACCTTCCCACATAGTATATATATTATATATTTTAAGTTTGAACACATAATGTATATTAAAAATATATTTTAAGCAAATAAATAGAAAATTCGTACAAATTGATAGAAAAATTAAATATTTGAAAATACATTTGTTATATATATATATATATATATTGAAGATATATATACATACATATATATATATATATTATTCTAACAAATTCTTAAATTTATTTTCATAAAATTAAATAGTGACATACGAAAAAAGTAAAATTTTTAAGAGATTAAAAAATGCATAGTACATTATGAATACCGGTAATTTAGTACATTATTTAAGATTATTATTATTTTTTATCCTATTAAATGTAAAGATGATAATATGAACCAACTAATTATAAAATTAAATTAATATTAAAAGAAATGAAATTTAGAAAAATTTCATATTGTATTAATTAGAATTTTGACAAATAATTTATGAATATAAAAAATTATAAAGTTATTTTGAAATAATAGGCATTTTGAGATTGTAAATTGTACCAAATCGTGAAATATAATTTAACAGTTAAATAGTGAACAATTTATTTTTTTTCAGCATGTGATATAATTTTAAATCTTTAATATTAACTCTTAAAATCGTCCGTTTTGAATAGTAATTTTAATATAATAGTAAATTAATGAACTTGTGCTATATTAAATTAACCAATAAAAAAATTATTGATTACAGATTTCATTAAAATTACTATTCAAAACGGACGATTTTATGAGTTAGTATTAAAGATTTAAAATTATATCACATATTGAAAAAAAAATAAACCGTTCACTATTCAACTTTTAAATTTATCAATTATTATACTTTTATGTCACGATTTGGTACAATTATCAATTATTATTATACTTTTAAATTATATGTCACAATTTTGTATAATTATACAATTTACAATTTTTTATATTCACAAACTTTTTTGTCAAAATTATAATTAGTACAATTTGAACTTTTTCTAATTTTAAGTTATTTTAGTATCAGTTTAATTTTATGATTAGTTGGTTCATATTATCATCTTTACATTTAATAAGATAAAAAATAATAAAAGTATTAAATAATGTACTAAATTACCTATATTCATAATATACTATGCATTTTTTTAATATCTTAAAAATTTTACTTTTTTCATATGTATTTTTGGTAATGCTATAAAACGGATATATATTTATAAAAAGGAAAAAAAGAATTTTGATGAGAAAATATTACAACAATTACAAAAAATTGTTACATCTAAATGAAAGGGAATTTAAAGGTCATTATTTAATTTTATGATAAATAATTTTAAGAATTTGTTAGAATGATATATATATATATATATCTTCAATATATATATATATATATATATATATTTAACAAATGTATTTTCAAATATATATGTTTTCTACCAATTTGTACGGATTTTCTATTAATTTTCTTAAAATATATATTTTTAATGTTGGGGATGTAAATATCCCTGGGCCGGGCTCTACCGCAAGACCCAAGGAACCCAAGTTGCAACGGGCCCAAAGCCCAAGCCCAGTAGGGCAACGCCCAAAAACTATAAATAGGGCGGGAAGGAGCTCTCTAACGCCATGTGCTCTCTGCCCTATCTACCAAACCCTCTGTATGTATCTCTCTCTCTCTCTCTCTCTACAGACCCCTCCCCCTTCTTCATACACGACACACACGAAGGCCCAATGTTTCATCTCTGAACAGTGATCTAACTTGATCGTCGGAGGGTCTTCGGCCGGCACCACACCGGTGTCCCAAGACTAACTCCTTGTTTTGCAGGATTCCGAGGTCGGATGGGGAGAACCAGATTTGGACGCTATCATTTGGCGCCGTCTGTGGGAACGATTTACTTCTTTGATAGCCATGAATCCCGTTCTCCCCACTCCCCACGGAATCCCTACAGGAGAGGAACAGAGTCTAAGAGTCTCTGGTCCAAAGCCTCTGGCGGGAAAAAAAAAACCTACAGGGCTGAGAGAGAAGAGAACCTAAAAGGATCTATAAACCCTAACTGTGTCACTGTCGGCGACCCCCCGCCAAGGGGACTTCCCCCGCTGTGCCGTTAACCGACGATAGTTTCTCAAAACAATGGAGGAAAAGAGATCTAGGGGTGGTTAGGGACCGCTAGCCTGTGGCCCCCATTCCCCTCGCTGCCCCGCCGGTTGTTGAAGCGAGATATTGAGGTCGAACGCCACTCAAGTTCAGGGATGCGATGCTATCAAAGCGTGAGATTCCAAGCCTGGGCAAAAACAGAAAACCAAAATCCATCCACGGGCCAGGACACCCGACGGAAGACCGACCGGAAGAGCCACTGCTAGGCCCCCCCAGAATAATGACTAGCGAAGTTCGTAGAGATAGATGAGAGGGTATAACGGGGGCAGGTCGGAACCCTGATCCTGTCGACCAGGGGCGACCCCAATATTGAGCAAATCCGGAAGTTCGACGGAAATCCAACGCATTCTTTGATCGTAACCTGTTGTAGAAGCTGGCTTGAGGTTTAAAATGGAAGTCTGAAAAGCGAGCCCTAGAGGGCCCTGAGGTTCTACGCCGTGAAGCCACAGCCGTACCAATGGGTGCGATCCGACATCCGAACCCAGAGGTCAGTACCAAGATCCACGGGTTCACTGATCTCGACCAGCCTCAACGATCCGTCCGCCTTTCTGTGAGACCTGAGATCAACAAAATCGTACGTACCAGATCAACCAAGCCAAGAGACCGACCGTAGGTCGGCCAAACCAGACCTGCCTTCGGGGGTCGAGACACGGACAAACCAGGGACAGAAGGAAGAGAGAAGAGGAGGGCTCTGGTGTGGAGCTCGACAACAACCAGCCGACCACCGGATCAACCATCCCAGGTCGATCATCCCCGACCCCGACACCATCGCGACCTCCAGAACAGCCGACCTCCCGATCCCCGTTTAGGTCCAGAAACGCCTCTGTCAACAGGGTCGTATTCTTCGACATGTCCAAAGGAACGACAAAAATACTCTGCCGATTTTGAAAATCAGGAGGAACGACAAGCGTCGGATTCCTCGTCCGTACTTGCAACGCATTCATGCATACGTGGGCCCGATCCTCTTTTGCTCGTCGGAAGGAGGTGAGGCTTTATATCAACGCGGTGGCGGCGGAGATCGGTGTTGTTCGTGCATCCGGCGACGGTCGGCGCGATGGCAACAGATTCGGAGATCAACTCTCTGTAAGTCCGACCTCGATTCATTCCTCAAGTCCAAACAGTACTACCACCGGCTCGTCTGCGTCGGGAAGCGGAGTTACCTCCTATACGGACAGCCAGTACCAGCAAACCGAGCTTCATCGCCGAAATGGCGAAGTTCCTCTGCTGCAACGTCTACGACGTCTACTTATCAAAAGTCTTCGCCGACTCAGACCTGAAGACGCTGCTGTTGCAGACTAAGTGCAAATCAATGATAGTGATAGAAGATATTGGTCGCTACTTGACCGAAAAATCAACGGCTGTGAGCTTATCTTCTGAATTCCATGGATGGGATATTCTCGCGTTGTGACAAAGAGTGGGCCATGATATTCACAATGAACGGCAAAGATCAGATTGATCCAACGGTTCTGAGGCCTGGAAGGATTCACGTCCACGCGCACTTCCCCCTATGCGATTCCCCAGATTTTCGGGTTAAGAGCCGGCATCCGACAATTAAAATAATAAAAAGGAGCGAAGATGCTATTTTCATTTCCCGAGCGGAGCTCGCCAATGGTGAATCAAGTCCTCCAGCGCTTAAGGTACAAGCTTGAACGGGTGCGAAGAATTCCACAGCAGCCGAGGTGACCTGTAAAGTAGGATGATATACGATCTGCCAGGACGACCCAACTTCTACTTGGTCGACCTCAAGGCGCGCCAGGTCGACCCCGACCTCTTCAGGAAGACCCGAGATCTACCAGGTCGACCCGAGACTTACCGGGGTCACTCCGACACCTGCCAGGATAACCCGACCAGTGGGATGACCTGCCAGGATGACACTGAGACCTGCCAGGTCGGTAACCCGTCGAGCTGAATAACCGATCGAGCCGATCCACCGACCCGCCGAGTTCGGTACATTTTATTTAAAAAGCACTGTAAATTCTTTAATTTCAGTATGCTTTACTTGTTATACATATTGCTACGATATGCCGCTTTTCCTCTCTAAAGAATGACAGGTTATCAAAGAAAAATATTGACCACCGGATCGGTCGGTCGATGGTATCGAATCAAACAACGTTCACCGAACCAGTAGCAGACGTGACACTTGGAATTCATATCCTTATGAGGCCCAAGAAAGACCCAAAGCGGAGGCAGCTGCAGTAATATTCTCGACAGCGCCTGATCTTCGATCAGACCCTATCGAGAATAGGGGACTACTGGTAGAGATATATGTGATATTGGGCGGGTCTATCTTATATCCCTACATCTACCTGGGAGCGATTCGGGTGGCCGTGCGCATAGGCCTTTCTCGTCCGCCCATCTTAACAACGTCAAAAGAGGCATAACGTTAAGCCCAAAGGACAGTCGGTAATTTTAATTCCAAAGCATTACATTTTCGTACATTCCGATATATTTTGCTTTCTACACATATTGTCACTGCATGCCACTTTTATTCTCTAAAGGAGCAACAGGCCATGAGGAAATTCTACAATGCCTGAGGTCCTCAAACCTGAACGGGCGGAGGAAAAGCGACGACGCCTGAGGTTCTCAAACCTAAACGGGCAGAAGAAACGACCACTGACCTACTGCGCCTACGGGCGGGGGACCGAGAAATGAACTCACCCCGGGATACCAGCCCCAGTAGCCCGACGACTGACCTATTGTGCCTACGGGCGGGGGACCGAGAAATGAACTCACCCCGGGATACCAGCCCCAGTAGCCCGACGACTGACCTATTGCGCCTACGGGCGGGGGACCGAGAAATGAACTCACCCCGGGATACCAGCCCCAGTAGCCCGAAGACTGACCTATTGTGCCTACGGACAGGGGAGAGAGCGTAGCTCATACCGTGCCCGGACTACGGTCCTAATAGCTTGGAGACAAAGATGGACCTACTGCGCCTACGGGCGGGGGCGGAGAACCAACACTCTACCCGGGATGCCAGCCCTAGTAGACCGAAGACCCTACAGGGCTTGTTCTTTAGACCCTACGGGGCACAGACTTTAGGGGCATAAACCCTACGGGGCGCATTAGTTACACCGTGTGGGCTGATCAGGTGAGACGAAAATCAATAGCGTTAAAACACGCGTGGAACCCTCATGCCGCTGCAAATTGGCAAGAAGACAGAAATTGCCACATAGCGTGAAAGGACAAACACGGTAAATGTGAAAGCAGATGCATAACAATAAGAGCAAACATCCATAATCAATACAACAAGTGTACCAACGCGTATGAAGGATCATCAGTCTAACGCCAGGGCCAACACGGGATCCAAGAGCCACCCGCAAAGCAGGCTCAGACCCAACCCGAAGTCCAGCAACCGAAACCGGCTACCGCCCAATCAAGAGTTGCCCGGTCAACCAGGCCAGCAAATGCCCAAAGCCATCCGGCGGCAATGCTCGGCAACAACTCTCTCCGCCACCTAGGACTATACCCGAGTCTTGTAAACCTTGAAGATTCCCAAAGTCACCATCTCATGAGACCGTCGGATCAGAATTACCTGACCAAGCCAAAGGGCTAGAAGCTAGCACTATACACTATCGACCCCGGAGATACAGCCCAAACCCCTGTGGCCAAAGCCCCCCTTTTTGGCCCGGGACAACATCTCTACAGCGATCTACGTCCCGACCTGAATGCAAGCTCACGAGGCGTCCAACCCGACCTCACAAAACGACTCGACCGAGCCGACCAACCTATTAATCAGGCAAGCATTGATCACCATCCCAGCCGACCCGTATTCTGCTGGGCTAAGAAGCCACAAACGGCACCAAACCTGGGCCAACATATCAAACGACCAGTTCACCCAACCAAACCAGGTCAACCAGAAGAACTACATATACCGACCAGAGAAGCGTCCCTATCCACATAGGCACGAAGGGATCGATAACTGCTCAGTAATAATAAGAGGGAAAATATCCACCCCGAGGACCACGGAACCGTGACCTCAAAGATGGGCGATACGCCTAATCCGACCTTTCTGAGTGGCGACATTACTTACACAACCCCATATTTCACATCGGGGACTAGTTCCGACTACTACCCACTCCCATTTCCACGAGCTCTCGTTCACAAGACCTGTCAACTTTATCGAGATCGTTGGGGAAGGTCTACACAGAGCTAAGTTCCAAAAGTCCCAGCGATGTCGGCAGAAGGGAACCATAAGATAGAGGGACGAACAGAACATATTCTATAATGCCAGGGAAACATATTGCCTACGGTACAACAGACGCTCACTACAAGTGGTCGAACGGAGGCCTGGTTAACGTGAACAGATCTACAACACCATGCCCGGTAATTACTTGGCGTACATTACAGGACAATTTTTACAAAGCTCGTCATAAAAAGTAAGATACCAGAGGCTAGCACCGAAAGAGATACTATACCCTTATAAGAGACCAAACAGACTTTACGACTGGGAAACAGCCTCAACCACGAGATCCTCGAGCCCTCCCCATAAGATTGTAAATCATATGGGAGCGACACTCGGCGAACTAATCGCAGTTCCAGAACTGGTCACGAACAGTTCGTACAGAGATCAAGAAGGACTCCATGTACTAACGGTGACGTATCTTGCTTTTCGGATGCCAAAACAACGACGTTTAAGTGCGAACTTAAGTCCGGAGGGGCAAGCCCCACACTCATACATGAAAAATTTATAATGAAAAAACAACAACCAGCGTCAAGCTCACGCCAACCCCTCACGGGGACTGATCAGCCACCCAACTCGGGTTGGCCAAATGAAATCGCGAGCGCTGACTAGTCATTATGAGTCCTACGGGGACTATCTTGAAGACCCCTACGGGTGGATATTCTATAAACCCCACGGGGATTACCTCGAAGACCCCTGCGGGGAATATTTCATTGATCACCTGAGCTATACCCCTTCAGCCTGAAGGTCCAAAGGATTATGCCCAACCATATGCCGCTAGTACCAGGGGACTCCCGGTCATCAAGCGGCCAGAAGCGTCGTCCCATGTGGATGACCAAATATTCTCACCAGGGCCCACCGACCAAGACAGAGTGACAGACCCAAATCCAACGAGCTAAGTATGTTGTTCTTCATCCTTTTCGGCCTTCGGCCAAACACCATGAAGAACAGGGGACTACTGGTAGGTATGTAAGGATAAATACCCATGATTTGGGCCCGAAAAAGCAACCTAAGTCCACCTAGCCAGTATACGCCAACTAGCAGAAAATTAAAGCAAATTCGGCCCTACACAGTGAGAGAAGGGATTGCAGCTGATGTATGATCCAAAGAAGCCTATCAAGTGGAATGCGCCGCTGGGACGTGCCAGACTCACCAAGGAAGCCGACCTGCAGCCCCCTACCGGCCCGACCAGGTCGGCTGTCCTCTAACTGAGCAAGCTTCCGCAACCTTCCTGTCCGACCTGGACTCAACCGGGCTACGAGCCCGCACTCAAGCTTCCGCAACCTTCCCGCCCGACCTATGCTCAACCGGGCTACGGGCCCGCCCTCAAGGTTCTCAAACCCAATTCTAAGCTGGATAACCAACCGACCTACTATCTGGAGGACTAGCCGACTTACCAAGTAGGGTGACCTGCCAATTTTACGGGCTTTATAATCAGTCGAGTCGCCAAGCAATCGAGCGAACGCAATGAGCAACAACGCGACCGACAGGATACGATGGGTACGATTGGCGCCCACCGTGGGCAACCGGACCACAAGGGTGGCCACCCACAACCGAATGTGCACGCCACAGCTTACAGCCAACCGGGACAATCCCAAAAAGCAAGGGCAATAAACTGGTATTCCCGATAGCATCTGATCTTCGACCAACTCCTATCGAGAATAGGGGACTACTGTTGGGGATGTAAATATCCCTGGGCCGGGCTCTACCGCAAGACCCAAGGAACCCAAGTTGCAACGGGCCCAAAGCCCAAGCCCAGTAGGGCAACGCCCAAAAACTATAAATAGGGCGGGAAGGAGCTCTCTAACGCCATGTGCTCTCTGCCCTATCTACCAAACCCTCTGTATGTATCTCTCTCTCTCTCTCTCTCTACAGACCCCTCCCCCTTCTTCATACACGACACACACGAAGGCCCAATGTTTCATCTCTGAACAGTGATCTAACTTGATCGTCGGAGGGTCTTCGGCCGGCACCACACCGGTGTCCCAAGACTAACTCCTTGTTTTGCAGGATTCCGAGGTCGGATGGGGAGAACCAGATTTGGATGCTATCATTTAATATACATTATATATTTCAAATTCAAAATATATAATATATACATTATGTGGGAATGTGAAGAGTATATTGATTTCATTTATTGAAAAGAGTCGTTGAATCTAAAGATGTATTGTTGTATTTAATTTTTATTGAAGTAATGCTCCGGAGTTATGACAAGTATAGAAATTAATATATTTAGAAATTAAATTATATGTGTACCAATCATGGAATTAATTTTATATTTAAAATTTAAAAAATTGAGAAAAAACAAAAGAAGAGTTTGAAGTTCATATTGATGTGGATGCGTAATAACCGGGGGCCTGACTCAAATGCAAGCCCACAGGCAACCTAATCAGGGCCCAACAGGGTAAAGCCCGGCCCAACAGAGCAAAGCCCGGCTCAGCAGAGCAAGGCCCTGCCCACCAGAGAAAAGCTCGGCCCAACTCGCGCTTCTGCTCGGCCAACCAAGCAACCTAACTCGGGAACCGACCTGGGGAGCGTCGTGGGCACGCACCAGGAACCCTCGTAGGCCATTGTAACGGAGGATTTCCTTCTGACAAAGGAACGTGGCCTAGGCAAGATCCCCCGTAGGAAGTTAGAGGGAATGTAGTCACGTGTTCCGAAAAGGCGCGAAGGAGATCCTATCAGGAACGTATAAGAACCTGAGGTAAGGAAGAAAGAGGTACGCAATCACTTTTACCCTAAACGCCGCATCGTCAATTCCATTTTTCTCCTTCTCCTATCCCATAGTTCTGACTTGACCATCGGAGAGGGCACGCCGGAGACCCCCTCCGGCCCCTTTCTAACGGTTTGTTCGTGTTTCTCAGGTCCTCTGGAGCTTGGTGCGGACCACGTCGGATTCTGACGCTATCAAGAGAGTTAGCCTCTAAGGGCTCAGTAGAGTCAATATCAGCATTCTCAAAAATACTCTTCACCGAGTAAGAGAAAGAAAAACCTTCAATATTAATGGACGTTTTGTTGTAATGAAGACAAATTTCCCCATTAGGAATGCTAAGAATCTCGTTCAAAAAGGAGGGAGTCAAGACAATGTTTACACTGTTCACCCAAGTTGTAATGGTGGTGGTCGGAGTAAATGAGATGTGAAAGTGTGCATAAGAAGAGTTAACGAGTGTGGGATAGTGAGGTTCATGGATTTGGAGAAGTCTTCCCTACCCAAGACTTGAAAAGAGATCCTTAAATCTCATTTCAATGGAATCAGAAAAAGGAAAGTCTATGCTTCGGTCGGGAACGACCTTTTGATTAACAAAAAATGGTAAATAAAGTTGTCAGATTTGGGGGGTTTTGTAAGAGATTACCTCGGCCATGGCTACATTTGCTGGTGTGGTTTTTGCCATTGTCGTCATCGCCGTTGTCGTCTTCTTCTTTTTCTTTGTGGATCTAGAGTTTGAGGAATCCTTGCCGATTTGTCATTTGGATCCTTTACCTATTACTTTCAGAGGCATTTCGATGGATATGAGTTGAGGTTGAAGATTGAAGACAGATGAATAAGAGGAGTCGACACAGATTTAAAACAAATTACGCGAAAGGTGATCAGTTTTAGAGAGAGAGAGAGCGAACGATGTGATTGTTCAAAACTAATCCCTCTATATATAGGTATAACGATTTGTGTCGTCACAAATTAAATTTAATGTTGACACTATTCGTATCGAGTGAGGGTATTGAAACAGAGAATTAGTGTCGACACATTCGGCTATTTGGGTCGACACGATTAATATTTGTGTCGACACACATTTACTGAGAGTCAAGGAACCAAAATGGTGTCGA
>JAULLD010111794.1:0-12388 GCA_035668095.1 Sarracenia minor
ATTAGCTTGACAACTTCCAAAATTCCCCTCATTTAGGGAAGCTCTTACCCAAGGTATTTGGCAAAAAGGTTTATGGTATGAATTCGACACAAAAAATGCTTCGACAAAAAGGGTATGCTATCCAGAATCCCAGAGTCGGCCTCGGGTATACTTCATCAGCTCATGTATGTTTTTTAAATCTCGGGTGGTGTGGTTTGTTTTAGCTATCTTTTTATACTAAAATGGGCGTGGTTTATACCTTTAGACTCCTGGACACTTGATCAATATCAGGGTAACCCCAAAAAAATGCTTGGTTAAGCAGGAAAATTAATATATTTTTATATTAAAAAGAGGGGTTTGATCTGGTGCTTCGCGGCGTTGGTAGTTTTTAGTACCCCGGGTTTCGGGGCGTTACATTGGTGATCCCTAAACTAAACCCAAGTTCCCTCATCAAACCCAAACTCTAAAGAACTCAAAAAAGATTGAAAAATATTTCAACTCTTTTTGAAAAATTTGGGCAGAGTTTTCCCTATTTTTGGACTATCCCCAAATGACAATATCACATATAAATAGAAATGCAACAACAACAGTCAACAAGCCGTTCCACGGCATCCACCAAACTACATCAACATACACCCCTATCTACCAATTTCTACTCAAGCCTAAAAAAGGAAAACAATAACTACTATCCCTGTGATATCTCACATGCATACAATGAAATGATAATGGCCTTATGGTCGTATAATCATCCTTATAAAGGAAACTGAAGATAAACTACATGACATATGTACATTTATCCAAAATAAAATGAAAGTGGCCAAAATATAAAGAATTTTTCTGTAGAGCAAATCTTTATATTTTTCCAAATCCTTGTTTATCTTCAAACTCTTCTCAGCGTAACCTGAAAAGTTTTAAACAACATGGCTCAGCCCAAATAGTAAGATAATCGGCAAAATAAAATTTTCTGACATACAAGGATGATTATGCGAATGCAAGTATCAAATACTTAAACATTTTCCTTCCCTTTCGTTAATTAAAACCAATTCACATAACCCAATTTTCATTAGAAAAGAGTTTATCATACTAAAACACTTTTCTTTATCCTCAAGCCCATAGACATGATGAATATTGGTTAAGTCCCATACATTAACCAATAAACATACTCATGCACACGCAAATACCATTAAATTTATATAAAAATTCATTGAGTTTAAAACATAAAAACCAAAGGCTAAGCACCACTTGCTTACCCGAGCCTCACTCATAGAACAAGTCTGGAGGATAGGCATACCCATCACCGTACCATGGTAAATATTGACTAAGTCCCACATTTTAGCTTATATTCATTAGTATGTACAAACCAAACATATATATATACGTATATATACATATATATAGAAATCAACCGCTTACTTGGTGCTATTTCTATAAGTACATATATATTGTACCAGAATGAATATAGGTTAAATCCTATAACTTAACCTATAAACATTATCATTTACCAGCCCTCCCAGGCTAATGTCCCAGGGACCAAGCACGTATGCTTCCCCAAAACTCATTTACGGCTCAAAGTCGAGGGCTAAGCATGTATGCTTACGCTAAGCACGTTTGCTTACCCGTGCCTTACTCACGGAACAAGTCCAGAGGATAGGACTCCCATACCAGATAACCTGTATAGATATGCAAAATCATATATCTCAGGATATATTAATACAGTTGGTGGATATATATCTTGATATATATATATATATATATATTACAACAATAACGAATATATATATATACATATATCAAACCCGAATCCGTATTAACTCAACATTTTGATAATTCGTACATGAATACAAAAAATAACCTGCCAAGATATATTACCGCAGTAAGAGGATATATATCTCAGAGCCAAACTCACATAATCAACATATATTGAAAACATAAGTGTTGTACATATTCGTGGCTAAAAGACTAACCGTCACGATATTCATTTATATTCCCCAAAAAATATCAAACCCACGGGTTGTATTATATATAAGTAGCAATTACCAGCCCATTCTAGGATTACGAAAACACCATTTCAATATTTTGAATTAAACTCTAACAGTTTAACCCAAAAACCCATTTTCCAACTCACCGCATAATTAACAAAAATTACGTTTGCGTTTCAAAAAATCCCCAAATTGTAACCATAGGTTCCTTTTTGTGCCAATTTCACAAAAATGAAATCAATTTCACCAAATTGGGCTTAATCAAGCAAAAGCCCCAATTTTACATCAAAAACCTAATTTTCAAAACCCTATCTTTCATTTCTCAAAATTGATCGTACAATTCATCTCCCAACATGATAAGGGACATATATATGAGTTGAATTTGAAGAAAATAGGGAAATAAAGCATCAATTTCAGACATAATAGTAAACCCTAACCTTGTACCGAAAACCAGCAATTTAAGATTTAATCTAAAAGTTTCAACAAATATACAATCTACATCAAAGATAAGATTTAAAAAAGCTCAAAACCCTACCTCAATTGAAGGAAAAACACGAGAAATCAAGCCAAATCTGTCAGACAGAGGTACGATGGTCAGCAGCTTTGGCATCGGCCGCTTCTCCCTCTCTGCCTCTCCCTCTTTCTCTCATCTCCTTGCCGGCGACGATGCCGATGTTGGTGACAGGAGGTGGCAACGGCAACCCCTTTTTTTCTTCTCTTCCCTCTTCTCCCTCTCCCCTATTCGGTTCTCTCCCCCAAAGCCAGAGTTCTCTCCTTCCTCCTCCTTGCTTACCGATGGCAAGAGATGGCACCGGAGGTGACACTGGAGGTGGCGCACCTCCTCTCCTCCTTCTTCCTCCCTATCTCCCTTGTTTTCTCCTGGTTTTGGCTTCCCCTCTCTCTCTCTCTCTCTCAAACCAGACAGGTTATGGTTGCGTAACTTTCGCAGTTCGCGCCATTGCGTTTGTTTTATTTTTGTTTTAAAACTTCTTTTTTGAAGATATTTATATAAAATATCTATATTTATACTCATATATATAACCCAGTTAAATAAACAGAACTTTATTTTGTTTATCAAAATTTAAATTGTTCATATCTTCAAAAAGCATTATTTTAACTTTTTAAGTTTTTCACTACCAAACGGTTAAATAATTAACCATTTAATTTTTGTTAACCCACAAAAAAATTTATTTTAACCATTTTAAAATCAATAACATATTTAATTGATTTTAAATAATAAAAATAGAAAGATTCGATCTATTATAGTTGTGAGGGCCTGTTTCTTCAAACTATGTTAAGGGGCAAGGTTGTGTGACTTAGGATCAAGTAATAGAGCCACATGACAAGGTCATGTGACTCAGGGTCGAGTGACGGGGCCGGGTGACAAGATCGCTTGACTCATGGTCAAGTAATTTCAGTGGAGCACCGAGGAAGCCAAATGACCTAAATTTTGTCATGGTGTCGTGTCGTACATTATGGGCCGAGTGGCCTAACCGTGTTACCTAGGGCTGGCCAAGTGGCCCGGCCTGGGTAGCATACTGTATTGTATTTCACCTATATTCATATATTTAATTATAGGAAATTTCATCTCCATCTATGGTGTTTTTTCTTGATTTTTGTTACATCGGTCAAATAAATTGGCCAGATCAAATTGACATGATAGATGCAAAATTCATTTGCCTCGATTCAAAAGGAAAAGATTGTATTTACTTGATGGATCTTAAAAATTTAACGAGTTCCTCAAAGCTGTGACTCTAATTGATGCTCCATGACATGGATGCTTGATATTAATCAAACCATTTAGGGTAAATTACACTCACCTCCATTAAAGTTCAAGTTTTTTTCTCTACTCTTACAATTTTTATCTCTCTTTTTTGAGTTTTAAAAAATTAAAGACAAACCACACCTTTCGCCGCCAACCAACTTTACTGTCGTTGAAAACCAACACAACCAAAACCCCCGCTGACTAACCACCACAACCAAAATACCAACCAATCAACCACCACAACCAAACCCCTTCGATAAACCCTACTCCCACGATATCTACCAGAACAAACACCCCCCCCCCCCCCCCCCCCCCCTCCTAATGGATGAGAAAGAATTTGGTCATAGTAGTTGTGGGAGAGGGAAGGAAATTTAGTTTCCCAATTTCATAGAATATGGAAAATTTAAAGAAGCAATGAATAGGTAAATCTACCTGAAATTGTTTGCATGCAACTATAAAACCAATCAATTTACACAAATTGCAATAGAAACTAATGAAATGGTTAATAATCAAAAAAATCAACAAAAGATTAAAAATTTTAAAGTCCTAATAAGCCAAAACAAGAAACCACACAAATCAAAGAGAGGATTAGTTCTTTGATTTTCTTTTCCTCTATCTTCTTTGATTTCACGATAGGAAGACCACTAATGACGTAGGCATGCAAATTTTAGTTTATCACAAACTGACCCATGTCCCATAACCTAAAAATATAATATAATTATTGGCTAATCAAATAATATCATATATTAAAATGGACTTAAATTAAATGACACAATTGGTCCAATTAGATGTCACCATGCATAAAGTGATGTAGTTTTACAAATGACAAGTCTTTGGCTAATTAAATTGTGCCACTAGGCGCAACATGAGAGAAAATAAATATATTCTCTAAATCAAATTAAAAGTGTTTAATTATTTCTTTAAATTAGTAAAAACAAGTAATCAAATTATTATCTGTATAAAAATATATAAGAGAGATAATTATGGCACTAAATAGTTACATCTTTAAAAAATAAATAAAATAGATAATTGTCACTTTAAATAATTATCTTTTTTAAATAAATAAAATTGAGATAATTATTATCAATTTGAGCCTGATCATGATTATGTGCCCTACACTCCTCTAAATACGAGTGTCCTATGTCAAACGGAGGATACACAAGTTAACATCTGACACATGGAGATTTCAAGTAACCGAGAGAGCTCTACAGATAAGCTTCAAAGCCCTGAAGATCTTTCTCGCTCAAACATAATCATTCACTCCGCAAAACTCAGAAAATATTCCTTCATTTGATTTGGGAATACCCTGTCAAACCCTCGAGTCAAAGTTTGAAGAAAGAATCATAGGATTTTTATTTATTTGGTTTATAAATTCATTAGAGATAGTAATCCTTGTTTCAAAATCAATAAAATTTAATTTGTTTCTCTAATTTTTTGTCACAATTTTTACACTCAAAATTTTGTTGTTTTCAAATTTCTAGCATGCCTGGTGTGACCATATTTGCCTCTCATCTCTTCTCTTAATCAAAATCAAAATCCGTAGTGGCTCTGAAGAACGATAGCTTGAAAGCCCTCTAGATTAACGACGGAGATGCTAAGCTCTCAACAGCCACAAAGATCAGTTCAGACTCTAACACTCAAAGTACTAGTTCGATTACTCAAAGCAAGGCAAAGGCTATGGCTCAAACGCTTTTGCAAGCCTCGTTGCTGCCAAAACTAATTCCTATATTTGGTTTCGACAAAGTAGGTGTTGTTTTACAAACTAATGGGGAAGTAACTGCCATCATTGAAAAGTCTCTATTTCTCCACTCTCTGTCTCAACAATCATCCACAAGAATCAAATACCATCTAAAGAAAGAAGGAGAAATAGATTCCACTCTTACTCTTCTCCTACCAATCCTTAGTCAAAACTCAAGACAGTCGATGCTGTTGTCATGCCATTCAACACTATAAACACTCTTTCCCTAGAAGAGCGGGTAGCTCTATTGACAAAAACTGTTGAAATGCTCTACAAGACTGTGCAAGATCGCAATGTTCAAATCATATCTATGATGAACGAAATTGAGAGCATGTGAGAGTAAAGACAAGTTACTCCCAACCCCCCAAAGCCTCAAGAGGCGGCTGAAACTTCTAACAAGCCTCAAGAAGAACAAAAAAGTTTATTGATTTTAGCTGACTACTCTATTCCTACTGACCAATTGAAAGAGTTCATCTTAGGTGCCATCAAGGATAAGTACAATGAAGCACCAAAATCTTCTCCTACATATACCTAAGCCTTACATGCGATGAATCAATCCAATGAAGTTGTCTTTCCATTATCAGCTACCTAAATTTTGACAATTTGATGGAAATAGCAATCTAAAGAAGCATATTTCTCACTTTATGGAGATGTGTAGCAATGTTAGTACTGATGGAGATCTTCTAGTCAAACAGTTTGTTCGAATGCTCAACAGTAATGCTTTTGATTGGTATTGTGACGTTGAATCCATTACAACTGATAGTCTCTAACATATGGAACAACAATTCCTCAACCGCTTTTACAGAACCCATTGTACCGTTAGCATGATCGAGCTCACTAATTACCATTAATGGAAAGATGAACCTATTATTGACTACAACATGTGGAGAAGTCTAAGCCTTAACTACAAAGATAGACTAAGCGAGGCCTCTACAATCGAGATGTACATTCAAGGTACGCATTGGGGTTTACGCTATAATCTTCAGAAAATCAAGCCAATGACCTTTAAAGAACTGGTTAATCGCACTCATCACATGGAGATCGGAATTGTAGCAAACAAATGCTAAATTTCACCCATCCAAGAACCAAAAAAGAAGGTAACATGCAAGACAATAGTAAAGTGGTCAATCCTACAACTAAAGCAGATAACAAGGAATCAATGACAGTAATCACTGTGACTGTCAAGATTGCTGCTAAACCAAGGGCAAAAGAAATTAGAAAACCCGAGGCTAGCAAAAGAAAGGGGAGGAGAAAGCCCACTTTGAAGGAGATCTAAGAAAAAGAGTATCCTTTTCTTGACTGTGAAATTTCCCGAATGCTTAATGATTTGTTAAAGATGGAGCTCCTTAAGCTTTTGGAAATAAAGCACCCCGAAGAAAATAAAAAAGTTGAAGACCCAAACTACTGCAAATACCACCCACTAATTAGCCATCCAACTCAACGGTGTTCCATTCAAAAAGAAAGATCATTGAATTAGCTAGTCAAGGCAAGATTTTGTTGGAGGAAGAAACAAAAACAATAGCTACAAATCAAACTACAGTTGATGTTGCTTTTACACCGCTACACCACACTCTTTTCTATAATGAATTTTAAAACTCAGGAAGGTTTAGCCACAAATCACCAATATATAAGATTCAATTCAGATGATTTAACCCAATTGACACAATGATGTTATTTTTCCTAACCAGATCCTCCAAAAATGAGAGTAGTAACTATGAAGCAATAGACCTGACCAGTTCAAAAGATGAACGATGGACACTAATGACCTGTAAAAGAAAAGTAAAGTTAACTGTGCATTGTCTGCAGTTTATGCGAGCAATGAACAAGGAAACAAAGCTAAACATAAGAAGAAAATATGTAAGATGCACCAGAAAGGTAGCAGCAAAATTGATAAAAAAAAAATCCATGCATTCTAATCACACTATGGGAATTCTTGCCAGTATCAATGCGTTAAGCCATTATCTAGAATTAGTGTCACGATGTCAATACGGAAGAATCACTTAACCTTGGGGAGGAAAGTGCTTTTTCATAAAAAGATATGCCAATTGAACTTAATCCTGGTGCTTTCATAAATGATTGTGTTGCAAGTATACCGACCATCTTGTTTTTAGATAAAGATTTCATACTTGGCTCAACACCACACAACGGTCCTCTTTTTAACATGGGTTATACAAGAGAGTAAAGGGTCAAAAGGATACTCCTTGATTTTGGGTCAGCAGTCAACATCATGCCTCTTCATATAATTGAAGAACTTGAAATCACTATATACTCCTTGATTTTGGGTCAGCAGTCAACATCAGTCCTCTTTTTTTTATATGGGTAATTCATTTGGAGCTGTTAATTGATGACAAGACTTCAAGTGCATTGCTCCATGTCATTGATGCTAAGACTTCATATAACATGTTGCTAGGAGACCATGGCTCCAAAAAAATGACATTGTTCTGTCAACCCTTCACCAATGTTTCAAATACCATCGGAAGGGTGTTATAAAAAGGGTGATAGCTGAAAAAAATCTTTCACTAAAGTCAAATCACACTTTATTGATGCAAAATTTTATTTAGCAAACATTGAGGTGAAAGAAGTATAGCCAGTTGTTTCATCATCAAGCCACAAGACTTACAATGATGTCAATGACCAAGGCAACAAGTGTGATACTTCCACTAGAAAAAAGGAGGACGATAACCTTAATTCCAAAAGTCATGTTTATGATGAGTAAAAAGGGAAAAACATCACTCCTATGCTTCATTATGCTCCAAAGTCAAAGAAAAACAAAGGCCAACGATTGAAAGGTTTAGCCCTTCCAATTACAAGTTTGAATGAAGTAAAAATTATCTCACCACTAGAAGGGTTCGTTCCACCAACTCAAGGTCCTGAAGTCAAGCACGGTGATTTTCCTTCATAGAGAACTGAATAAGGCTTTGATCCAAATTTCTTCAAACTTTTGGCATTAGCTTGACAACTTCCAAAATTCCCCTCATTTAGGGAAGCTCTTACCCAAGGTATTTGGCAAAAAGGTTTATGGTTTGAATTCGACACAAAAAATGCTTCGACAAAAGGGGTATACTATCCAGAATCCCAGAGTCGGCCTCGGGTATACTTCATCAGCTCATGTATGTTTTGTCATAATAAATAAAACACTTATTGCATCACTGCCCATAAAGATGAAAATGAGATATCAACATTAGAAACCTCTTATATCTTTGATCGCTTAGATAGCATGGATAAAAAAACAGTTAGCTTCTCATAAAAACAATGGACCGTTCGTCTTTGATCATTTCGCTGAAGGAAAAGTAAAAGATTTAATCTTTTAGAAGGACATTCCACCACCAAATAAAATGCTATCAGTCCTTAATCATTTAGGCGATACAAAAGCAAACTGCTCCATTTTTCATCGATTGGGGGCATCAGATGGAATTTCCACTAAAACTAATTTGAAGAATTTTGCTCATAATTGGTTAGCAAGTGATAATAAGTTGATTTCTAAGTGACATGAAGAAACTTTGGTTTTGAGATGATAATGCTATCCGAAAAAAAATATCTTCTCGTATGAAATGACAATCTACTTTAATCGTCGATGTCATTGAAGTGTTAAATGTAAGATGAAAAATAGTGGTAGTCATCAGAAGTACTCATGATAAATTTAATGTTCCTTCTAAAGAAGAGGAAACTATTGCTTTTTACCATATAACTGTAAGTGCAATGAGGTTCAAGTAGATGAAGATGCTAAAAAGACTCCCCTTGTGTTTGAAGATGGCATTAAGTTCATGGTTGTCGACCTTAAAGAAATTGATTTAGGCTCATCAGACAACCCAAAAGAAATCGATATAGGCTCATCAGACGACCCAATACCGATATACATAAGTGCTCTCTTGACACTAAAAGTGGAGAAGGCCTACGTCGAGCTCCTTCATGAGTATAAAGATGTCTTTGCTTTGAGTTATAAAGAGATGTCGTGATTAGATCCCAAGGTGGTTGTGTGTCATCTAACAGTAAAGCATGGGGTCCAATCGATCAACGAGGAGATTTATCAGAAGAACTTCCATATGATGACACAACCTAGAAACATTCTCGAGCATAAAAGTCTATAAAGGAGATTGCCTTACCTACGTCGTTTCATATCAAATATGGGTGGTCATGACCAAACATTTAGTCACTTCACGAAGAAGGGGATTCCTTCCAAATGTGATGAGTCTTGCAGCAATGCTTTCAAAAGTATGAAGACTTATCTTCCAGAATCTCCTGTTTTGTCAGCTCCTATTCCTAAACGACCACAGATCTCGTATATCATTGCACAAAAATTTCAAATTCTTGTCCAAGAATTTGAAATTTTTTTGTGCCTTAAAGGGTTTTAAGGAACAAGCCTTAGCTGGCCTCTTAGCTGCACATCCTATCCCAGATGACTAGGAGTTATCAGAAGAACTTTCATATGAAGACATGTTATTCATCAAAGTACGACCACCGTGGAAGATGTATTTTTTATGGAGCTACTAATCAAGACAGTGCAATCGCTAGTGTAATGTTTGTCAGACCAGGAGGGGACGTGTTTCCCTACGCTTTCACTCTTATGAACTGTTGCACAAAAAATGAGGTTGAGTACTAAGCTTTGATTCTTGGTTTGGGGATGGCCATCGACATAAGGCTATTACATCTAAAAGTATATGGGGATTCAAAGTTGATAATCAGTCAAATCCTCAATACTTACGAAGTAAAGAAACCAGAATTAGTGTATTATCATAATTACGTAACACGTCTAATAGATTATCTTAGCGATCTCACTCTAGATAATGTACCAATAAGCAACAATAGATAGGCCGGTGCACTTGTAAGGCTTGCATCTACACTCTCATTTCCAGACTAAGAGATACAAGTATTAGTATGTCAAATATGGGTAACCCTCAAATCTTGGATGGTGGATAAACTAGTGAGGGAAACATCAATGGCATATAAATTTTAAGCTGTGAAAGAGGACAGGTGAAAACCATTCATTGATTACATACAACATGGAAAATTACCCGATGATCCTCATAGAAAAATTGATGTAAAGTGTCATACTCTGCGATTTATCTACTATAAGGACACGCTTTATCATTGCTCATTTGAAGGATTGTTCCTTCGTTGCTTGGGTGAAGTTGAAGCAACACTGGCCTTGAAAGAAGCTCATTCTACCATTTTTGGTGAGCGCCAATCAGGTCCCAAATTGTATTTCTGGATCAAAATAATGGGATATTGCTAGCCCACCGTGGTCAAGGATTTTATGGAGTATGCAAAAAGATGTCAACCTTACCAGTTTTATGCTAATTTCATACATCAACCACCTGAACCACTTCATCCAATTGTTGCTTCCTAGCCTTTTAATGCATGGGGATTAGATGTAGTTTGATCAATGACAAAAATTTTAGCTGGTCATCTCAACATTCTAGCAGCCACTGATTATGTCTCAAAATAGGCTGAGATTATGCCATTGAGAGAAGTAAAAAGGAAACTTTGGTCGACTTCATCCACATCAATATCATATCTAGATATGGCATGTCGCGCTACATAATCACTGATAACGAAAAGCCTTTCTAAAACATCTTGATGAATAATCTTTGTGTTAAGTTTTTCTTTAAACAATATAATTCGTTCATGTATAATGCACCCACAAATGGTTTGGCAGAAGAATTCAATAAAACCCTTTACATTTTGCTAAAGAAGGTGTGACCAAGACCAAAAGATATTGGCATAAAAGAATTAGAGAAACTCTATTCGCATACCAGACTAGTCATCGAAAACCTATGCAAGCTACCCCTTATGCATTGGTATATAAGGTTGAAGTAGTTCTACCTTTTGAACCCCTAATACCATCTTGAGAATCGCCATTAAGGAGGGCCTCACTGGTGAAGAAAAAGGCATGTCTATGTCTTCAATAATTGAAAGCACTGGATGAAAACTGGCTAGAAGCACAACAACGTCTGGAATGCTATCAAGCTCGTCTCTCCAGAGCATTCAACAAAAAAATCCAATCTTCGATCTTTTAAAAAAGGAGACTCGGTGCTTGCGGTAAGGCCAATTATCACTAGTCATCGAACTGGAAATAAATTCACTTCCAAGTGGGATGAACCATACGTAGTCAAAGAAATTTTTTCAAATGGCACATACAAGTTGGTTATGAAAGACGATTTTAGAGTTGGGCCTATCAATGAAAAATTCTTAAAGCAATATTACCCTTGAAAGGACAAAAAAGGGATCCTTAACGCACAAGCTTAAAATGCATGTTACTCCTGACCCGTGCGAATTTAAACTGTGAATGGTAAACAAAATAAATTGAACTATGTTTGACTTGAACCTATTTTAGGTACGTAGACAGCTAGGAATTACAGTTATTTCCAAAAAAAAACTTGTGTATCATTTTCACAAAACAGAATGAATTGTCAACTTGGTCCTTAATAAAATATTCCCAAAACATTCATTTATTTATGGATTAATTGTCTTGGGCATGCTATGAAATATAACCTCGAAAAAAAACATAAAAACAAAATGAAAACAAACAAACAAAAAATTAAAAAAGAGAGAGGGAGAGAGAGAGAGAGAAAGGTGGAGTTTATGATGTAACTTTGATAATAAAATCTAATCTTTGTGAAGAACTTGTAGTAGCTCTCTCTGTTGGGGTTTTTTCGAGAGAGTATGGAAGCGTTTTATATAAAAATCGAATCGAGGCCCGTTTGTCGTGAATTCTAAAAGTGCTAAACATGCATGGGACAGAAATATACCTGCGTGTGGTTGTCGAAAACCACTACCAAAAATTCACGTCGCTTGTGAGACCACCCCAGGACCTTCTCACGTATGACCCGCGCATGTATCCACCTCCGGCGAGTGGGCACCGATCCGAGATGAACCTTCTTGGCTTCAAACACACTAGATCTCCCTCAAAAACTTGAAGAACAAGAA
>JAULLD010112898.1:0-12385 GCA_035668095.1 Sarracenia minor
CTCAATTCCCTCTTCCTTCCCTTTGTTTCAGAAATTTAGGAGAAGAGATGAGGAATTTTTTAGAAGCAATAAGCTTCAGCCGCCCCCCTCTAACCCTCTCTTAACCCACGTTTTGCCTTAAACTTCTAGGGTTTCCCCTTTAATCATCTCCTTTTGGTTTAATTAAAATTACAACCCCTCCCTTCCCTTGTAATTCTGTATACAACGCTACATAGGCTTTTACACTTAGCCACATTTTAGACATGTTTCTCCACCTCTCTTCTTAATTATATTAACTTCCATGTGACCCGTTTTAGTTAATTAATCTAAATTAATTAAAAAGGGTCAAGACATTACACCAATATCATATGTCGGGTAATTCTTCACATGGACTTTCAACTGTTATGAACCAAATGCCATCACTACATCAAGTTACATCAACACGCAACTTAAAACGTCGAGTGAGGTATCATAATATTCGATATAACTGAATCCCCTTTCTGGGATAATCAAGATCAGTGCACTCATTAACCTCTTCTTCAATTCCTAAAAAGGAAGCTCACAAGGTTTGCTCCATAGGAACTTAAACCCTTTCCAGGCAAGGCAGGTTATGGATGTAAAAAGTCTTTAAAAGTCCTCCATAAACCTCCATTAATAACGCGCTAAATCCAAGAAGCTTCTAATCTCGAACACAATCTTAGGCTTTTCACAATCCATTACTGCCTCAATCTTCGAATAATCTATCGTTACTTCATTCTCCCGACACGACGTGTCCTAGAAAATTCATTTTAGGGAACAAAAATTCACACTTCACATACAAGAGTATAAGCGATTCTCTTTTAATAACTGTAGAGCAATCCTCAAGTGATCGTCGTGCGCATCCTCAAATGATGTGAAAATGAGAATATCGTCACCAAACACAACCACAAACCTATCAAGATAGGGATGAATGGTATGATTCACGACGTCTATAAATATAGCCGGTTCATTGGTCAAGCCAAAAGGCATAACTAAAAACTTGTAGTGCCCGTAAAGCGTGTGAAATGTCGTCTTTGGGATTCCTCCTTCTTAATTTACAACAAAAAATAGTCAAATCTCAAATCTATCTTAAAAAACCAACAAGATTCCATTTACTGGTAAAAAAGGTATTGATGCGTGGCATAGGATACTTGTTTTTCACAGTCACATGATTTAGTTTCTGGTAATCTATACATAAACAAACGTAGGGACCTATCTTTCTTCTTTGAAAACAATGATGGGGTTTTCATATGGACTTGAATGGATAAAACCTTTGTCCAAAAGTTCTTGGATTTGCACCTTCAACTTTTGCAATTATACGGGCGCAAATTGGCATGATAGCATATAAATGGGCATCGCACCCAGAAAGAAGTCTATAGAAAACTCCACCTCCCTCTAAGGTGGCAACTCAAATAAGTTTTCCGACAATACATCGAAAAACTGATAAACAACTTCATCTAACGAAAGGGAAAAGAAAAGGAAGCTATGGCATCCCTCACCTTGCGGATCACATGGTAAAGGAAAATAACCATCGTCTCTGTCACCCACCATATAGAAACAATCACCCTCATGTGTACAGATAAACACTCGGGTAAGGACCAATCACAGTCTATATGTGCACGGTAGGCCAACAACCAAATCATCCCAAGAATGACATTAAAAGTGGTCATCCCTATAATGACTAAATCAACCGTTAAGCAACGAGCAATGATCTCTATCTCATAGGATCTAAGAACTCATTTCAACAAAGCCCTCTCACCTACCAGGGTCTCTACACCTTAAACGCTATTGGGTATATCTACCTTTAACCCCAAAGCTGGTGAAAATGCAGATGAGATGAAAGAATACGATGCTTTCGTGTTAATGAGAACATTGCCACATGATCAATTTATGAAGAAATACCTCGAATCATATAAGCACGGATTTCTTATTAGGTGTGGTGGGTGCCGTGGACGAACTGGGCTCCGCATAGCATGCATACATCCCTGTGTTCCTTAGTACTACCTCGTTCCACCCTCATCCCTAACTGCCTAATAGATTGTATAGAGGTGGCTCCATCCGTAGCTTTTGACGTTTGTACACTCTACTACAGGCATGGCTGACCAAACTCCTACCTCCCCTAAATGTCCTGAGTCTATTGTGTCCTAGAAAATTATAAACATTCCATTTCCTGAGGGTAGTCTCTACGAATGTGCCCACTCTTACCACATTAAAAACAAGTCAGTTGTCCCCTTATATGAGACTGACCTTCCTGTGAGCATTCCCTAGAATGGTGCCCCGGTTGCCTACAACTGAAGAAAATTAGCTCTCTCATTCATTTTTACAACTCGAAAAAATGATAGAAGTCGTGGGCACCAAATATTGCTGCCGATGCAACCCCACAGATGGACTCGAATCATCAAACTTTTACATCTTGAACCTGTACCTTTTAGATGGTGCGCTCACACCTCTCTACTGGGCCTTACTTTATATAATTTTACCCAAATCCTCCAATGTACTCTCAAGCGTTACAGCCACCTTCACTAGGTTAGAGTACACATGAATACGCAACATAACAGTCTTCTCTTGGATGGAGGGCCTCAAACCGCTCTCGAACCTTTTCGACCTTAACTTTTTGGTTGGCATCATTTCTGGTGCAAACTGTGACAAATCCATGAACTTCGCTTCATATTGGATCACCTATAGAGTTCTCTGGATAAGGGAGAGAAACTCCTCCCTATGCCCATCCCTAGAAGATTCCAGGAAATACCTTTCCAGAAACACTTTAGAAAAAGTGGCCTAAGTTCCTTCCACCGTGGTCTTAGCAAACTCCTACCACTCGTGATCAACTACTCTAAGTTTAAACATAGCAATATCAATCCTCAACTCATTCTCCAGAACTTGGATAGTATCTAGGATCCTTGTGGACAACTTTAAACATTCAGTAGCGGCATTCGGATCTGGCTCGCCATGGAACACTAGGGGTTCCAAACGTTTAAACTCTCTCATAGCTAAAATGCTTGGTCCTCAGCTTGCAATTCCGGATTCCTATCCCCAAGCATAGCTGCTTCGGCTAAGGTAGGCATTGTGGTAAGAATCTCTTGCACCACATTGACACCTTCCATGCGTCCCTGCAGGGCATTAGCATACACTTCTTTAGGAACCTGTACGGGTGCATGACCCCTGTCGTGTCCTCTCCGTGGTAAGATGGTTTTAATGAATAGAAATCGAGGGAATATTAATACACAAACTCAACACGATATCATCCCTTCAACGAGGCCACTCATAGTTCTAAAACCTCATAATAATAAATCGCGTCAACACGTCTCACTTAACAAGGAGACCTAAGAAAATGACACACCGACCAAGGTAACTCAAATAGATTTCTTATTGAAAAGAACACCAGGCAAGCACTTTACCAATTCGAACCCCGAGTTAGTTGACCGGATTCCTAAAAGCAAGCAACATCATTCCCCAAATTCAACCTCTATATCTACATATAGCACACAACATGTAACGGTTAACTCTATCTCAAGTTTAGTAAATAAGCATGCATAGTATGTATGTCAAGCAAAATGCAACTCTCATACAGTAGGAAAACTTCCTCTTTCCCATGGCTCAAGAATTTTCGAACCCAATGCTTTTATACCAATCTATCACATCGTGACCCATGACGAATAAAAATAACATTAAAGGGCAAGCGATTAACCCAAACCTAAGGATAAATGACACAGTCTCAACAAAGAAAAGAGAGTTTAAACCAAGCAAAACCCAAACTACTACGTCCTTCCAAGACTCTCAAAAGGTCATAAACATTTCCCAGGGAAGACCAAACACAAGACGAAAGAACCCCAAAAGTCTAAGAAAATAATAAATTTTGTCCAAATTCTGGCTAGACCGCTCAAGCGCACCTCATTGTACTGAGAACCCTTTTGGGCACTAGATGCACCGCTCGAGCGATCCATCGAGCGGTTAACCTATTCTTGATACCTTTTGGATTTTTTGTGAAAGCCATGCCTAATAATGGTTGAGGAGTAAAATTACCAAAACATTTTGGGGTTCTAAAAACATTAAAGTTAAGCATGAAAGATTAACTACTACTTAACCCAACAAGGTTATAATCTCTAAACCAACCCAAATAAATTGTAAAACGAATCAGATATAAACCAAAGCTGAGAATAACTCACCAAAAACATATGAATAAAGTATAGATTTGACATAAAACTTCCCAATGGTCCTTAGCATGGATATATATCATGGGCCTTAAGGTCTTTCAAAACTGTAACGTCCTGACCCATTACGAATATAAATCTGATAGAGCAATAAGACAAGCATAATATAACAACAATGCAAGTCTAAACATCAACATAGAATGGCCTTATGGCCTTACAACCCAACAGAGAAATCTTAAATAGATAAAGAAGTAATATACCAAGTATACCCAAGTACAATGACTGGAAAAGTAAAGGAAAGATAGAACTCATCCTCCCAGCTACGTCAAGCGATCCAGAAAGAACCTGAAAAGTTTGGATTGCAACGACACGAGCGAACGCTCATATAGGAAATATACTAACAAGTGAATAAAAAAACATAATACGCGAGCCGAGCATGTGAATATTACGATGCCAATTAAAACGAGAACCTCATTCTATGATTTGTTAAAAAAGTGTATTCACATGACTTAAGTTTTAAACACACTTTTCTGGAAACTTGTTTTAATCATTTTCTTTCATTTTTCTCATCAAAACTGTTTTTCCATCTTTTCATGTTCGTTCAAAACATTTTTGGGGTTATCCAAAATAAATCCCGTAAGGATTTACTCACCCACGCATGCACACACTCCCATCTGCATGTAGTACTGGTCAACCCCTACATACCTGGCCCTCAACGACCCTACCAGTCCAACGGACTAAGTACTCTGAATGCTGTATGGGATACATTCTACTTACTACGAACAAACTCCATCCCAACTAATGTAACAGACAATAATCGAAGAATACATGTGATACATGTGAGAGTGAATATGCTACAAGTATGAAAAAGCTTGTGACATGTAAAACATAAAGTTAGTTTTGTTCATTAAGATCCTCTTTGTGCTGCATATCCGATTTGTAAAACTATTTACAAATATGTAAACATTTTCTTGCAACTAACATGATTCTCCCTTTGGTTCTCATTTATATGTATCTCTTTCTAGAGCCTACTCAACAAGGTGGAAAGTAACAAGGTCACTCTCACTAACTCTTCCCACATTAGGCACCTTATTTCCATGCATCACAATCTCTCCTTTACGGCCTGAAGCTGAGGGTTAGGATGACCTGTTTAATCACAAACTCTCCTTTACGACGGGAAGCCCAGGGTTAATCACAAGTGCTCCTTTATAGACCACGATATGAAGGTTAGGCTGACCTTTCACAATACAAGCTTTCCTTTACAGACCGAAGTCTGAGGGTTATGCTAACCCTTTTTCAGCGAATCCCATTCGCAGAGGACTCCTCAAATCCACTACTTGAGCCAGACACCATCTCACCAAATCATATGAATCTCATAACAAGAATGGGGTGACTGCTCCCAAAGCACATCATAACTAAGACGATATAGCAATCCATGTGCACAACAAATAAGGATAAGATACTTATTCATGCGTATTCTATCACAATAATAACATAATCAATCTATCAAAATCATGAGCAAACCTAAGTTAGCTATTTAACTCCCAAATACCTCAATTGATTTCAATATATAACATAATTATTGCACATGATATCCTATAATAAGAATATCATCATCTACTCACATGATATACTTAACTAGGGTATCATAATCAACACATATATACCCATACCACAAAGTACATCAACCACATAAACGTATACAACTCTACGAACAGAAAATAACACGTATGATCATAGATGTACAACTAAGCCATAAGGCATTCGGTGTCTCAATCGTTAAAAACATGTGTCACTCACCAAGTCCATAACCCAATCACATCTCACACATGTTTCACTAAACCCACTGCTATTACATTCAAACACTCGTGAATATAACCTCAGTTATATTTATCCACACCCCTAGCTTAGCCCAGATCTACAAGTCTCATCCAAGGAGATGGATTCTCCCATAGACTTACAGAGAATTAAACATAATGTCAATTGCACATCAGCATGACACATCCTATGGTAACCACACATCACCTCAACACATCTTAATGATGACTACACGTCACCTACCCAGGTCAGTGACTGTATGATGCAACACACCATGTCCAACAAGGATTGGTCTAGTACAAACACGTCCAAACTCTCGACTGTTACACTCGCAGTAAGAATTCTACAAAACCGACACACATAACCAAGATCATCCTCTAAAACAAAACTATGGCCACAAACATCATCTCGCAAAGGGTACTTAACCCGAAGCCATTACACACTCAAGATAAAGAACTAAATGATTCTAATCACCGTCTAGTGGCATTCACTGAATCATGACTAATAATCCTCACCGGATCATACTCAATCCACTAGAAAATTCTCTCACATCAACGTACCACCAAGGGCGTCAAAACATGTGCATCAACCTAAAGAAGGATACTACCATAACCTCACTAGCACCCTTTCCAAGTCTTGTTCCTTATCAATTTCCTATCAAACAATCACAAGGCACATACATATAAATATATTGATATGTATGCATTAAGCAAGAGATTTCAATCACAAATTACTCCTATCGATAACTCAAATTCCTCAACCCAACATCCCACGTCAACCTATAAGGCATTAAGCAGCAAAACCTAAACTTACCCAAGCTACTTTAACAATAAACTCATACATATGCCAAACAAGTGGTCACAACCACCTATCAACTCCCCAACACATTTACATAGGAGAGTCAATGCACATAGCCAGATATCCATGTATCAATTCATATGATTTACATAAAATCTAATGAATTACATCACTATGGATACTTCTTAATTACATTCGCAATTAATTAATCAATTTAGGGCCTAAAACCTGAAAACCCCCAATTTCCTTCAACCCATCAATTTTCCCTTCATATCATTTCAATTCCCTAAAACATCTCAAATTAGGACCATAGGTCCATTTTCACGTCAATGCCATTTAATAATGGTCAATTTGAGGAAGTTTTACCAAAAAGCCGATTTTTCCCAATTTACCCAAATCGAACCCTAACTTTTATACCTAATTTTTGCAATATCCTAACAATTCCTAAATTGACAAGCTAGCAGGGGTCTAAACATGATGTAGATTCACAAAAACTAGCATTTTCACAAAATTGATCGAGCTAGGACCCCCAATTTCAAGACATTACTCTAGGTTTTTCAAGAAATTTCTCCAAAATTTAGCCTAGTTAGAAATCGATCAAATTCAATAAATATACATCAAATTTATTCCATGTCACTATGAGATCCTACCTCAATCGACGAAAATAGACCAAAATCAAACCCTTGGTTGAAAAATTGTTGTCCGGCGGTGGAGGTGATGATGCGGCAATGGCATCGTTCCCGTTCTCCCTCTGCCCTTTTCTCTTTCTCTGTGTGTCATCCTCCATTGTTGGCGACAAGCGCCAGAGGTGGCGGGACAATGGTGATTCGCGGCAAGGGTGGTGAGACGAAGATGGTGGCAAGTGGTAGTCCCTCTCACGCCACTATCTCTCTCGTCTTTCCTCCCTCTCTCTCGCCGACGAAGGATGCCAAAGGTGGCGCAATGGTCGACGCTGTCTTCCTCCTTCCTCTCCTGCTCTCTCTCTTTTCTTCTTCTTCCCCTCTTCTTCTTCTCCTCCTTTTCTTATCCTCTATTTCTATTTCTTCACGCAGCTGCTAGTTGCTTCCTTCGATTCGCCTCTGGCAACTGATTTTTAATTTTTTTGTACAAAATGATTATTTTTAAAATTACACACACACACACACACACACATATATATACACACACACTTTATTACATTTGTAAAAGGAAAAAAAGCTATTATCCAAATAAGATTTTTAATTTTGCTTCAAAATTACTCGACCAATCGTTATATAATATTTTAGTTCCAACGAGCTTTAAATTATTAATGTAAAAATATCTTCGACATTACTTTGTCCCAAGATATAAAATAATATACAATATAATAAAACCTGGGTCATGTCTCTATAACCTCCCCACCTTAGGAAATTTCGTCCCCGGAATTTATGCTAAGGCCTCAAATTAATACCAACTCTCGAGATCGCCAATGATCACACAACACTATCATACTATCCCTGTGTAAAAACACTTCTCACTGGTTCTAGCCAATCGTGCCCACGGACGCAAAAACACTCCATCGTGCCGAAGCATAAACAACACCACGATGACTATATCTCTTTACCAAGGAGAACACTAATGATAGGTCACAATCAAAAAACTTGCCTAACAATACACCAACTAAACTTGGTTGCAAGAAAATACAACCACTATAAAGACCTCACATTGTACCACGTCCACATAGAAGCATACACGTAATCACATAGACATGTGACTACTATACATTATAGTGACACCCATCACATACCGAGGAGCACCTAGAGGTGGCACACAATCCTCTAACTCATTCGGATTTTTTTATTAGAAATGGCGTCGGCCAAACACCTTTCTAACTAGAATCCCAAATCAACTAGTCGGACGCACGAGGCAAGATAAGTCATCCCTAGGTCCAATCACCATGCTCACACATAACATACAGCACATAGCACACAACACATAGAATCGGGATCTACTATGTTATCACTAGACGCACTAACTCATATATATCTAACACGGTTATCCACCACCAACACACTACACGTGATCAACTCTTCCCACGAACTCAGGTATTCGATCCCAAAGCTCTGATAATATCTGTAACATCCTGGCCCATTACTAATAAGTACAGGAATAACAAATAATCTCTCTTTGTCTCTTCAAAATCCTAGATTTAGAGAACAAAGTATAACACTCTAAAAAGGGGTCTCAAAAATATTCTAACTTTGGAAATTTTTAGAAATTTCAGCAGTTTCCCATGTTTTTTGTACTATACCAAATTTTCAAAACCTGTAAATATTATAGTATTAACCCAACAACAGCAACCACAAATAAAGCCGCTCAACACCATCCACCAAACTACATCATGTATACATCCTATCTTCCAATCTATTCTCAACAGAATAAAACTAAACAACTAATACTGACCTGGTAGTATCAATATGTGGTGATGAAATCAAGTACTACTGCAAGCAGAGGATAATAACCAAGCTAACCCAAACATAAATAAATACATGGCCTTATGGCCTAACAATCTAGCAGTTTAAAATTTAAACAGAACTATATAAGTAAATTAAACTGCTACAACAGGAACTGTGAGGAAATAGGTGGAACTTTTCCTCCCATCTATGTCAAGCAATCCATGCAAAACCTAAAATGTGGGGTTACAACAACGTGGGTTAAAACTCATATAGGAAATACATTAATCAGAGAATAAAAATGAATAACATGTGAGTCGACCATGTGAGTCGACCATGAATAACATCTTCAAAGGTGTCGACACTAACTGGCTAGGGCACATAAGTGTGGACTCAAAACTTCTGAGCTATCGACTCGTGAGATCTTCCATTACAGGTGTCGACACATTCTCCTCTAGTCTCGACTCAATATTCAGATGCTTGGAAGGTGTCGACTCATATAGTTGATGATGTTTGTTGGTCCAAAGGAGGCAACCTAGATGGGGGTGAATAAGTTGTTATGCAATTAAAACAACTTTTAATCTCTTTTTAAAACTCAATTAGTTTTTCAAAACTTGTTTCAAATCAGTTAGATGTAGCGGAACTAAACAAATTAATTTGTAGAAAATAAAAGAGATAAGGGAAAGAGATACTGCAACCATGAGACAAGAGATTTATAGTGGTTCGGTTAAATCCTAGCCTATGTCCACTCCTTAAGATCCTCCTTGAGAATTTCACTTACAGAATGTTTATGGGCACACTCCAAGCCTTGTATAAAGTTGTTTGCGGGCACAAATCTTCAAAACCTAACAAAGGATGATTGCGGGCTCACTCCATCAAAGCCTGAGCAAGATGTTTGTGGGCATACCTTAACCCTAAACAAGCTATTACAGCTTCTTCTTCAAGATATACACTCTCAAAGGAAATACAGGGTGACTCACCCATTTTACAAGTGATTTGTGATTTAGAGATTACTGTGATTCACTCACTTTCAAAAACTCAAAACTTTTACAATGAATGAGTAATAAAAGAGAGGAGTACAGAAACTGGTATGAGAACCAGAATAAAAGCTCTAAGATTAGAGAGTTAAGAACAGAGCTGTGAACCAGAGAGAGTTATAATTTTCGTATGTTCTTACCAAGTTCACCAACCTCTCTGTGTTCAATCTTTACTCCTTATATATGCTGTGAGAGTTATGGAGTCATTGGTGCACTTAATGTTTGGATCTCTAGCCGTTGGATCATTAAATTCTAAGAAAAACTTCTTGTTGTAGCTTCAAGATTTGAACTTCTGGGCATATGAATCGAATCGTGAAAGAAAGGAACGATTCATGTCTTCAATGTTGAAACAGGGAATCGATTCGTGGTAACTAGGAATCAAATCAAACGGCCTTTTCCTCATCAAGGGTCGAATCATGATATAGGTGATTCGATTCAGATACGCTTTTTGGTCTAGATGATCGAATCATATATCGGGTGATTCGAATCAAATGCACTTTTTGAGATGAAGAATCGAATCGTCAAACCAGAGAATCGAATCGAGACTTCATTTTGTCTCTAGTGATTCGAATCATGATTCTGAAGGATCGAATCATGTCTTCAATTTTTCTCTGGTGATTCGATTCGGTAACTTGGAGGATCGATTCACCTTCTTCTTTCTGAGCATGTGAATTAATTCATAGAGTTGTAGGATCGATTCATCTCTTCATTTTTGCTCCAGTGATTCAAATCATGATCTTTAAGGATCGAATCAAGTTCCTTCAGATCTTTGAAATTCTTCATGATGAATCATTTCATGGAATTGAGGAATCGAATCATGATCTTGAAATACAGGCAGCAAATCAGTTCAATAGCTGAAAGAATCGAATCAGCAGAGTGAAGAATCGAATCGGCTGTGCAAGGATCGAATCAGCTGAGGGTTTTGCCATGAGACATTCAAATTAGCACATGGAAGGATCAAATCACTTGGCTGTAGAATCGATTCGGCCAAGCAGGGATCAAATCAATTCTTCTTCTCCTCTTCTTCTTGGCTCAGCTTCCACTCCTCTTCTGGCCTTGATTCACCTTCAATCTTCATGAAGGATCAAACGTATCTCCCCTTTGTCTTGAGCTCCAGTTCTTCTTCAATTTTGATGGACTTCATGCTCCAAAAGATACTTGGGCTCCTCTTCATACTGTTCGGCTTGAGGTAGAGCCGAATGAGTTAGCCAAACTCAAAGAGAAGGAGAAGTCACCTTCATCTGCTAATAGTATCTTATGAGATGAACCATAATGCTTTATCCATATCTCTTCTCATTCTTCTTCTTCTACTAATTCTTCTTCTTCTCCTTGAACCTCAAACATTGATGGGTCAATGCTCCTTCTTGCATCACCTCCAATCTCAAGTCTCTTCAGAGTTGAAGACCTTGTTGAATTGATCCTTTTGAGTGTTGATATCCTTTTTGGCATTCATCTAAGCATCCATACTCAATAAAAGAAGCCGATCCATAGTATTTGGCTTGACTTTTTGCAGGGCTATAACTTGAAAATACTTTCTCAAACACAAGTAAATATTAGCAACATCAAATCAATGTGTTGTTATAATCAAAACCAAAGTAAGGCTTGACTGAAAAGAACCTTTAGTCTAACAATCTCCGCCTTTTTGATTATGGTAACTATTGACTTGCAAAGGCATAAAGATATGGGAAATAAGCTCTAGATACCAATGAGTGCAAATAGATGGTTATGCTCTATGAAGCCAATTAGATTTAAATCAAAATAAATCAATGTGAAAATCAAATAAATTTTCCCCCTTTGTCAAAGAGATTTTTTTGGTACAAAACATGATGTTTTATATGATGTAAATCAATCAAAAATTCTCCCCCTTTGTCATAGCAAAATGGCAAGAGAAAAACAAATAAAAGCACAAGTATTATATCTCAAATTTTGAAAAATAATTGAGTTTATGATAACCGTTGATTATATCTCCCCCTTAGTTGATGGCCAAAACTTTTCATTCTCATCTTTAAAAAGAAATTTTCAAGAGATTCAGTGTACTAGAGCAAAGATGAAAATCTACAAGGGATTTAGTGTATCAGAACCACTTCCCTGAGTTGTTTCAATTGTTGGTGTAACGTCCTGACCTTAATTCAATAACCATCCCATATAATAATCCAAAAACTCAATAGATTAC
>JAULLD010113996.1:0-12370 GCA_035668095.1 Sarracenia minor
TGCTAATATTTTGATTTGCATATACATAACCTCTGTTACATACCCTAATTAAGTGATATTATAGCTTGTTTCTGAGAGATTGATTCTGAGCAAGCATCTAGTGAGAATTGAAGTCGAGATCTAGTTGATTTGTAATTTGGAATTTGATAGATTCAAAAGCATACTTGTTGATGACTAATTGAGTTCACACACAAACACCAGGTGTAAGGTTGAAAAAGTTATCACAAATCATTTTACAGCTTAAAGGTTACTCTGTTTAGAAGTTGAGAGTACATAAATTTATAAGTTTATCTTTAAAGCTTTCAGACGATGTGTGATAGCCTATTGGGTTGGGATTATGATGCTAGTTTATATGTTTAGATAGTATGTATACTTTTATGTTCTTTTATTTCCTTCTTTCATGTTCTCTTTATGCTTTGCTTGAGGATTAGCAAAGTGTAAGTTGGGGGGTGTGATCGACACTCAAAAGTGATGATTTAGACCCGTTAATTTACATAGTGTTAGTCCCTCTTTGTTGTATAATCTATGTTTTTGTAATATTTTTGTGTATAAGATAGGAATTGGAGGAGTGACGCAAAACAGCCATAAAATAGCCAATTTAATAGCAAATTCAACTCAACCAAACAAAGACTGACAAAACTAGAGAAAACCCTCTGGACGCTCTTCATTCATCGTCCCGACGCCCTCAACATCCTGACGCTAGTTAGCCGACCATCCCGATGCTATCCACCGTGGTGCTCAAGCAATTTCCATCCCAATGCTTACCGCCGAACGTCCCGATGCTCCGAAACAGGAAACTGACATGTCATCCACGTAATTCCGTCCGGACGCCAGACTCGCACCGTTCGGACGCCCCGTGTCAGAAGTTGCTAATTTCGAGGCACCAAAAAAACTATAAATATGGATCTTGTATTCCTTGTTTATCATTTAGAAGTTGAATCACCTTCTCATATATTAGATAGTAGTGCTCTCATCCTTTTGGCCATCCGGTCCAAGTCACCTCTGGAAGGTCCGAACCTCACCGAGGAGCTGCGGATGACGATCGACATCAACTTGACGATGGAGCTCTGCCCAACCATGAGTGGCTTATTCCCTTCCTCTGCCTCGGGTGACGATGAAATCGTAATTTGGTAACATATGAGTAGATTAATTCTGTATTTTATTTATGCTTTGTAATCGGACTGTTATGCAACAATATTATTCTTCTAATTAATTGAATTCCCGTTTAAGCTTTCTATGACTGCATTAAATGAGTGTTGCATGATTGTTTTAACTATTCAAATATACAAATTTGAGATAGCCTATACCATGGATAAAACGGACCATACTCCGGACAGGCCGTAATCTTGGATAAACTATGCCATATTAGTAATTCGGGATTTTGACAGTAGAACTTGAGATACGCTATGCTCTGAATACGGTATGCTTTGTTGAAATTGAAATATATTTTTCTTGAATATCCATATCGGTCTTTTCACGATAGGATTTAATCTAATTTAAAGCTAGATAAAATAGGAATTATATCGAAACTAGATTATCAAATGAAGGTGGATTCTAACCCTGAGGTGGAACTTATCTCATTAATTATCTAAATCACTTTTACTTGCTTATTTACTTTTTACTGCTAAAAACTATTTTCAAAACAAATCCAAGATTTACTCCCTTCCTAAATTAAATAGTTTAAACATCTTTTTATAAAAATAACTCATTTTTCCTATGGGATCAACCCTGGACTTTCTGCTTTCTACCCAGTTACTAGTGAATCTTAGTACAATAAAAAAAATAAACAGTAGTCAACCCATGATTAACGACTAAGCGATAAGGTTCTGCGGACTACCAGTTTTTGGCGCCGTTGCCGGGGAAAAGACTCTTATTTTTGTTTGAAATTTTTTGTTTTAATTATTTAACTTATTTTATTTAGCCCGAGTTCTTAAAATTTTTAGTTTTCTGCCCAAAAACAAAAAATTCTAAATTCTGGACCATGTACCATCCGGATGCTATCCTTAGCCGTCGGGACGCTACCCTCCGCATGTCGTCCGGACGCTCTTCCTTTTCCGTCCGGACGCTAAATTTTTTTTTTTGTTTACTGTTTCTTGTTTATTTTAGTGCTATTATTTGCATGCTTGGTCATCGGTTTTTTCCTTACGACTTAGTTCCTTACGATTTTGAAATAGAAAGAACCTTAAGAACACACCTCCATTCGAACCCTTTCCCCCGAACTCCCGCACTACTTCACACACCCACCATGGCCGACAGAAACAACCCTCCGGTCGTTCCGCAGGTCGATCAACGTAACGATTAGGCTAACCAAGCCGATCAATAGCTCAAAGCGTTGATGGATTACTACATCCCAATAGCTTATGAGTTTGCAACCTACCTGGCACCACCCAACACCAGGATCGATAATTACGAGATTAGACCTAATCTTCTGCAATTACTAACCCTCTTCCATGGACTTAGCAATGAGGACCCCTACAAACATGTAGATGAATTCCTAGAGATCTGCTCTACCAGGAGAGTCAACAACTTAACCGAGGAGGTCTTGTATATGAAGTTATTCCCATTCTCCCTTCGTGACAAGGCCAAGCATTGGTTTAAGTCTATAAAACCAAACTCAATAACCACGTGGGCTAAACTTCAGCAAGAATTCCTCCAAAAATTCTTCCCGATCGGCAAGACAAATCAGATTCGTCGAGCTGTCATTAGCTTCACCCAGTAAGAGGGAGAATATTTTCATGAAACATGGGAGCCCCTCTAGGAACTGATAAGATGTTATCCTCATCATCAAGTCCCAAAGTGGCAACTAGTGCAGAATACCTACGAAGGTCTGTTGCCCCAACATCGTCAATAGGTCGATGCCTCGTGTGGTGGCTCATTCATGATGAACAACGAGACCCATGCATGGACCCACTTAAAGAAATTGAGTGAGAGCTCACAACATCAAGCCTCAGTCTCCCTCACAGATAGGGCATTAGCCTCAAAGACTCGAGGACTTTATGAGGTAAACCAAATTATAGATATTACGACCCAAGTAAAGTCCCTCTTCAAAAAGATAGACATGTTGTTGACCACTGGTCTGCCTATAGCTCAAGCAACACCCTCGAGTGTCCAAGAGGCATGTGCATTATGTGCTAGCCCATGAAACTTTGTCACCCAATGTCCTGCAGTCGAGCAATTCCCTGACTTTGTTCAAGAGTAAGTTAACGCTGCTCAAGGATTTCCCCAACTAGGCAACAACCGTTATTCTAACACCTATAACCCTGGTTGGCGGAACCATCCAAACTTCAGTTGGCGGAATCATCAACCCGGCTAACCCCAGACTCTGGCACCAAGGCCCACGTTCAACTCTTTCAACCAGCAGGCCTACCGTCCCCTACAATCAGCACCTGCCCCAGCTCCTCAAACACCTGGCTTCGAGGAAACCGTGTTAAAAGTCCTAAAAGACCTGGATGTGAAAACCTAACTTTTGAGTTCTCACATTCAGTCAATTGCGAAGCTAGAAACGCAGGTAGGGCAAATAGATGTTGTACTAAACCACTAAGAGGATGGTAAACTGCTAAGTCAACCTGTAGCGAACCCTAAAAGCCAGTACAGCATCGATAATAATCTAAGCAGTAGTGGAGTAGATAATGAACAAGCCAATGCTATAATGATCTTGACGAGTAAAAAAGAGCTAGAATCTCGACCATCACTGGAAAAACCTCAACAAGCAGCAATCCCGACCGTAGTCAAAGAATCGCAGACTACTTAGTCCATGCCTATGTAGCCAGTACCTACCCTAATAAATGTGGACAAGTCTGAACAACCCGAAACAACTCCACAAACTCCTAGAGATCCATTCAAGGAGGCACTTATGCCCCCTCCAAAAATACCAAAGGAACCTAAGGCGCCGTATCCATCACGCCTTGAACCACCAGCACCTCAGCTCAAGAAAGGACCACCACTTACCGACATTCTTGAATTGTTCAAGAAAGTTAAAATCAACCTACCCTGTCTTGATGCTATCCAACAAATCCCATCTTATGCTAAGTTCTTGAAAGACTTTTGTACTCAAAAGCGTAAAACACAAACAAGCATCCCTAAGAAAGTGCTACTCACTGAGCACGTTAGTTCCGTCCTTAGCTATGCTTTGGCCCCAAAGTTGAAAGACCCAAGGATGCCAACAATCCCATCCGTAATTGAAGATCATCAGATTGATCGAGCATTATTCGACTTTGGAGCTAGCGTGAATCATCTCCCGTACACGGTCTATGAGCAATTTCGCCTTGGAGACCTGAAACCAATGCCTGTCACTCTCCAGTTGGCAGATAGGTTAGTCAAAGTTCCCCAAGACATAATCGATGATGTACTAGTCAAATTTGACAGATTCCTTTTTTCGATTGATTTTATAGTACGAGACACTGAATCCGATACGAACTCGAGAAGACAAACACCTATTATTCTTGGGCACCCCTTTTTGGTCACAGCAAACGCATGCATCAATTGCTAAACTGGAGTTATGGATGTCTCGTTCGGCAACATGAAGCTGCGACTTAATGTGTTCCACGCCTCCCACCACTGTGCATTGGAAGTCCATTTCTTTACAATCGACCACGTTGGGGAGGCAACACAACAAGCCCTACCAACCATCTTCACTAATGACCCCCTGGAAGCCTGCTTGGCTTTCATTGAGGAAGACTTTATAGGGCTCGATCCAACTATTGATGAAAAAAAGCCGAGCTTGAAATAGAAAATTACGTAGACACGCCCCCCTGGGTGTCTCACTTTGAAGAACTACCCCCCACTCTTATCTATACTGGCCATACCATCCCTAGAAGCCCAATCTGCTCTTGATCAGAGGCCTCTAATAGGCTCACTCAAATACATCTTCCATGGGCCTGCTAGTACCCTTCCAGTCATAATTACCTTAGACTTAACACCTATACAAGAAGAGCAATTGACTGCAGTTCTCAAAGCCCACGGAGGAGCTATAGGATGGTCAGTGGCTGACTTAAAGGGGATCGATCCGTCCATTTGCATGAATCGCATCCACTATGAGGAAGAAGCGAAGCCTACATGTGAAATGAAATGGCAATTAAACCCAACATGAAAAGAGGTCATAAAACAAGAGGTAGTGAAACTGCTAGACGCAGGTATCATCTACCTTATCTCGGATAGCAAATGGGTGAGCCCCACACAAATCGTACCGAAGAAATTCGGGCACACTGTAGTATCAAATGATAAAGGAGAAACCATCCCTACATGAATAACCACTGGTTGGCGAGTTCTGTGTCGACTATCGTAAGCTGAACATTATGACAAGGAAAGACCACTTTCCTCAGTCCTTCATTGATCAAATCCCAGAACGTTTAGCTAGGCAAAGCTATTATTGCTTTTTGGATGGCTACTCTGGCTACAACCAAGTCCCCGTCTACCCTGAAGGCCAAGAAAAGATGACCTTCACCTGCCCTTTTTCCACATTCGCTTACATGTGGATGCCTTTTGGGCTATGACACGCACCTGACACTTTCTTAAGGTGTATGATGTCCATCTTCTTTGATATGGTAGAAAAATTCCTTGAAGTATTCGTGGATGATTTCTCTGTTTTGCTCTTTCATTTGAAGACTGTCTCACAAATCTGACCCTTGTGCTTAAACACTGTCAAGAGACAAACTTGGTACTTAGCTTGGAAAATAGTCACTTCATGGTCCAACAAGGGATCGTGTTGGGGTACGTAGTCTCCAAAAGAGGAATAGAAGTCGATAAAGCTAAAGTTGACCTTATCCCTAAATTTCCACCACCCTCAATTGTACGACAGATCCATTCCTTCTTAGGCCACGCTGGTTTTTACAGAAGATTCATTAAGGACTTTTCAAAAATCTCAAATCCCCTTTGCGACCTTCTCGCAAAGGAGGCCACATTTGAATTTGATGATAAATGTATGTGTGCCTTCGAACAATTAAGAGATGCTCTATCCACAGCACAAATCATGTGGTCACCGAATTGGGCAATACCATTCGAAATCATGTGTGATGCCTCTAATTATGTTGTAGGTGCTGTGCTTGGACAAAGGGAGAATAAGGTCCCGCACGCTATTTACTATGTTAGCAAGACTCTAAACGATGCACAGCTAAACTATATAACCACTGAAAAAGAGCTAGTAGCTGTAGTTTTTGCGCTAGATAAGTTCAGATCATATCTACTAGGATCTAAGGTGATTGTTTACACTGATCATACCGCCCATAGGCACCTCCTATCAAAGAAAGACGCAAAACCTCACTTGATTCCCTGGATCCTGCTCCTCCAAGAGTTTGATCTAGAGATCCGCGACAAGAAAAGCACCGAGAATTCGGTAGCTGACCATCTCTCCCGACTTCTAGTATAGACCCCCACTGACCACGTACCTGTACGTGACTTATTTCCCGACGGGCAATTATTCTCGGTCACTACTATCCAACTGCCCTGGTATGCTGATATAATCAACTATTTGGCGGTGGGGAGCATCCCAATAAGCTGGTCCAAACAACAAAAGGATCGATTCTTCTCATAAATAAAAGAAAACTACTTTTGGGAGGAACCAGAAGTATTCAAATAATGTGCTGACCATGTCATAAGATGATGCGTACCTGAGGATGAAGTAGAGAGCATTCTACGTTTCTGTCACTCATTTGCATGCGGTGGACACATTAGTGGAAAAAGAACACTGCCAAAATACTCCAAAGTGGATTCCACTGGCCAACATTCTTTAAAGGTGGCCACAATTATTGTAAGCGAAGCCTACTATTGGCACTATGACTACAAAAGACATGATGCCCTTAAACCCGATCTTAATTGTTGAACTCTTCAATGATTGGGGCATCGATTTTATGGGACTAATTCCGCCATCCTTTGGATGCGAATACATTCTCGTAGCAGTCGATTATGTATCCAAATGGGTCGAAGCCACGGTAACCTAATCCAATGACCACAAAGTACTGGTCAAGTTCTTACAAAGTAACATCTTTACCCGATTTGGTTTCCCTCGAGCAATCATTAGTGATGGCGGTACGCATTTCCTAAATTGATATTTTTCATTCCTTCTTCGATGTTATTCAATACAACATAAAGTAGCACCCCCTATCACCCATAAACTAGTGGCCAGGTCGAGGTCTCGAATAGGGAGATTAAAATGTCCTGATGAAAACCGTTCGTCTTGATAGGAAATATTGGTCCAGAAGGCTAGATGACGCCCTTTTGGGCACATCGTACTGCATACAAAACTCCTATCGGAATGTCCCCATATCGTTTAGTCTTTGGTAAACCCTGTCATCTGTCAGTTGAGATGGAACACCGAGCTTATTGGGTTATAAAAACATTCAACTTTGACGTGTCCAATGTCGGTACCCATCGTCGATTACAACCCAGTGAGCTAGAGGAATTGCGAAACGAGGCATACAATAACTCCAGAATCTACAAGGCTCGAATGATGGCCTTCCATGACAAACATATCCACAGGAAGTCATTCGGACCCAATCAAAAAGTGTGGTTGTTTAATGCCAAATTATGATTATTCCCTATCAAGCTCCAATCTAGACGGTAAGGCCATATGTGGTGACCGGTGTCTACCCACATGGTGTTTGCCAGCTGCTCAATCCAAAAATAGGCCATTTCTTGCATGTCAATGGGCAAAGGCTAAAACCCTACATAGAAGGCATATCAGTAAACCCAGCATCTGAATCCATATACCTCAGTGTCCCAACCCTGCCATTCGATTAAAATGACTGGCCAAGTCTGGCTGAAGACATTAAACTTAGCCCTGTCCTGGAGGGAACCCAGAGATATTTCCAGGAATAAAAGGCACTCCACCAATAAGAACCCTGCCATGTTCAAGTTGGGGGGAGTAAAAACTCATCCGAAGACGTTAAACTACTCTCTTGACTGAGTTTCCCTCTTCGCATGTCGAGGTTAAATGGATCGTGTGCCCAGCTCCGGTCAGCAAGCGCCGTTTCAAGCCAAGAGTCACTTTGCCTTAAAACGAAGAGCTAAGAGACAAGGGTTCTGTAGATGTTGTCTCAAGGAAAGTTGTTGCGTACTAGTAGACCACTGCAACACACGTTTCAAAGTGTATTACAGTTCCCGAGGTTGACATAGCTCCAAAGTGGTCAAGAGAGGGATCAGTAAGCCCACTGGATGGGTTGAGACTCCTCTCCATGGATTTGTGGACACATATATCCGTAATGCCCCGAGCTACCGATCTCATCAATCCGAAGATCAGATTGAGGATGTACTACAAGGAATCCAACTCTTGGGAATCTGAGTATAAAAGACCCATCTTTTGCTATACTTTGTATATCTTGGATAATGGAGATAAGGGAACAATATCATTTTAGGAGGTTTTTTAGGAAATTTTGAATTTCCTCTTCCTCTCCCTCTCTATGTGTGTCCGGCCTTATGGGGCTCTTATTTTAATTATATTATATATATTTTGTGTGTTTTAGGAAGAAATAATAATATTACTATTTTTTCCTAAAATCACATGAGGCAATATATATATAATAATTAAAAGCATCAAAGACCTAATCTTCTTCTCCATTCATTATCGCCGTCGCCCCTAGGGTTCCTCCTCTCTCATATTCTTTGAATTTGTGAGGATTTTGTGTGTTTGAAGCCAAAGGAATTCGTCTCGGGTCGGTGCCCACACACCGGAGGTGAATACGTGCGTGGGTCATACGTGAGAAGGTCACGGGGTCGTCTCTTTCGACACGTGGAATTTTGGTTGTGATTTTCGACAATCACCCGCAGGTATAGCTTCTATCCACGTAGATTAGCATATTAGATTACATGAAAAACGACCACCGATTCAATTTTTTTAAACCTACATGCTTTCGTCTTCATTTTCTCCAACACTTTTCTCAATTTGGTTTTCCAAGGGCAATCATTAGTAATGGCAGTACGCATTTCATGAAAAAATACTTTGCGTCCCTACTCCGAAGATATTCGGTACAACACAAGGTAGCCACTTCATACCATCCTCAAACTAGTGGCCAAGTCATGGTATCAAATAGGAAGATAAAGAACATTTTGATGAAAACCGTCCGCCCTGACAGAAAAGATTGGTCCGAACGGCTGGACGACGCCCTTTGGGCATATAGAACTGTATATAAGACTCCAATTGGAATGCCCCCATATCGCCTAGTCTTTGGAAAGCCATGTCATCTACCCATAGAACTAGAACATCGAGCATATTAGGCTGTCAAAACGTTCAATTTTGACATGCCAAATGCTGGAAACCATCGTCGATTACAACTCAGTAAGCTCGAGGAACTCAGAAATGAGGCATACAACAACTCTAGGATCTATAAAGCATGAATGAAGGCCTTTCACATTAAACATATCGATAGGAAAACATTCGTGCCTAACCAAGACGTCTGGTTGTTCAATGCCAAGTTACGATTGTTCCCTGACACACTCCAATCTAGATGGGAAGGCCGATATGTGGTGACCCGTGTCTTCCCGCGTAATGCCTGCCAGCTGCTCAATCTAAAAATGGGCAATTTCCTGCAAGTCAAAGGCCAACGATTAAAACCTTATATTGAAGGCATATCAGTAGACCTTGCATCTGAGTCTGTTAATCTCTCCGATCTAACCCAGCCAGTTGAGTAATCGACTGTCTAAGTCTGGTTGAAGACGCTAAACGTAGCCCTGTCTGGGAGGGAACCCAGAGGTATTCCACGTGATGAAGGATACTCCACCAATGAGGACATTGCTTTGTTCAAGTTGGGGGGAGTGAAGAAAGAAAACAAAATCTTGAATTTTTTTTGAATTTTTCGATCCGAAGATATTAAACTACTCTCTTAAGCTGAGTTGTCCTCTTCGCACGCTAAGGAAAAATGGAGCGTGTGCCCAGTTCCGGTCAGCAAGAACCGTATCAAGGTAGAAGTCTCTATGCCCTGAAACGTAAGAAGAAGAGACTAGGATTCTGTAAATATTGCCTTAAAGAAAGTTGTTACGGGCTAGTAGACCACTGCAACACACATTTCAAAGTGTATTACTGTTCTAGAGGTAAACATATATCCAAAGTGGTCAAGAGAGGGATGCGTAAGCCCACTGGATGGGTTGAGACTCCTCTCCATGGCCATGCTGACACATCCAGCCGTAATGCCTTGAGCTACCGGCTTAATTAATCTAAAGATCAGTTTCAAGATGTACTGCGAGGAATCCAACTCATGGGACTCTGAGTATAAAAGACCCTGCTTCCATCCTGTCTAAGTAACATGATCATCATTGTGGAGATGTCTGCTATCCACACTAAGGCCGTTTGTTCCAGTAGTTGCATTGGGCCTATAGAGTCTTAGAAGTTGCTCACATCGTGAGTTATATCTTAAACCATGTGAAAGTACTAACCCAATGGTTAGAATATTTTTACCCTAAAAAATGAACCGTCCGGACGGTAAAACCCTAGAGTCTAAATAGTATAGAATCCCAACGGTCACCGAACGTATCAACCGTATAGTCAGTCTAAACGTCACCGTCCGGACTCCTCCTCAAAACCGTCCGGACGGAATACCTAAGGACGCAGTATATAACTGCCACCTGGTACAATCGTCCAAACTCTGCAAAACCATCTGGACGGTAATTCAAACGACGTTTATGTTTACAAAGTGCTATTATGGCGTCGACGCCTCGAAAAGGCACGAGGGCTCAACTGTAAAAAACCGTCCGAACTAAGCATAACCAGCCGGACTGTACATACACTGTCCTGACCCCCATCGGGACTGTGTCGACGCGTCCTGACCCCCGTCGCAACTCTCAGCTAGAGTCCGGATGGGAGTCCAGACTCTTAGCCCTCTGGAAACTCCTAAACCTTCTAGAGTAAAACCGTTCGAACTCTGTCCCCTAGATTCCGAACGCCGTACCTAAAACTTATAAAAACTTCGAACCACCACCCTTCATTTTCACCATTCAAAATTTCTCACCTCTTCCCCTTCTCTTTAAAACTCAACTCTCACAAACTAATGGCATCCCGGATCGCCAAACGAGCGTGCACCGGTGCCCGAGGAGGATCCTCCCAAGGCCCAACAACCGAAGTCACCGGGAGATGGGCCACCATCAGTCTCCATTGCATGACTCACTTTCCAGTGGAGGAGGAGTTCCTATGCCACAATGAGGTGGCTCGCATCGGCATGGACCTCGTGAATGCCAGGAACATCGGAGGCCTCTTCGGACCCTTCCTGGCAATCTACCCCCGCATCGTCCTCCTTTTCTACTGGAACCTGTGCCGGGACCTCCGTGAGAACGCCGATAAGCACATGGAGGAATACTACCACATAATGGTGGACGACTACAACGTGGAGCTAAACGCCGAGACACTCGTCGAGAGCCTGGACATTTTCGGCACATTCGTGGATGAACTCTTCGACACCCGGAGCCCTATCCTTGGGCGCCTCTCTCTCTCCTAGACATGGCAGTTGCGGTCTCCGAAGGCCGCTCACCTCACGGGCATAAATTTGTCCGACACCGTAAATTAGCAATGAGGCTGTGGTTTCCTGACACAATCCTCAGACCAATGTCTTTTGTGGCATCCACAAGGAAGAATGTTGAAGCGATAACCTCCGAGCCCTCTATGCTCTGCACGCCGACTATGAGCTCTCCATCCCCGATCTTATGATCGGGCAAATGGAGAGAATGGTCGACTGCCCGAAGTACCTCGACCTAACATACGCTAACATCATCGTCTTTTACCTCCAATAGGCCACGAAAGACCTCAACCAACCCTTCACCATCCCCCGTACCGAGATCGCCGACCGCCAGGATAACACCTATCCGCCTGGCAACTGGGCGAAGAGCGTGGCTGCTATCGCTAAGCGCGAGGCACCACCACCTGTTCAACCAACCATGCCCTTTCACACCGCAGACCGTCCACCATCACCTCTATCACATGGCCCCTCTACTTCCGCATCCGCCAACCTGTCAGAGACACCATGGGTATTCACTCATGGTGACTACAACCAGTTGGATGGCCACCTCCACCGCATTGAGGACTCCCTCGCTGTGCAGGAGGAATATATGCAAAGGATGATGGAGTCTACTGGCCTTCGTCCCCCACCCACGGCCCTACCATTCTCACCCCCGCCATAGTGATCACCCCTTTATGCTACTGTTGGTCCGGTATAGGCAACCTAGAAGGGGGTGAATAGGTTGATGGCAAACTAAAAGCCACTAATGGTCTCTTTTTGAATTCTTTGAAAAGAATCAAAGTGTGTGATAAATGTGTAAACAAATAATAATACACAAAATTAAGGAGTTTAAGGGTTAGAGACAAGCAAACCACAACTCAACGATGTATAGAGGTTCGGCCACAATCCGGCCTAGTCCTCTCTCTCAAGATCGCACTTGAGATGTTTCACTAATA
>JAULLD010115087.1:0-12368 GCA_035668095.1 Sarracenia minor
CGTTGTGGGAAATTTGGAAACCATAACAAGAAGACATGCAAAGAGGCATTGTAGGTTTTGTTAGAGATTTTTTATGTGACATTTTTTAATTTGTATTGATTGTCTTCTGATTGCATTTATTACGATTGTCTTGTGATTGTATTTATTATCAGTGATAAACTTCGCTTGTATTACTGATTTACAAGTTTTAGTGATAAACTATATGTATGAGTGATAAAGCACATGTATCAGTGATAAAAGACTAATGTATCACTGATAAACGATATGTATAAATAAGAAACAAGGTATGTATCAGTGATAATTTTCAATACGTATCAATGATACACAAGGTATGTATCAGTGATACATTGCCATATGTATCAATGATAATTTACCTTAGTGTTAGGCCATGTATGCGTGATAGGGCATGTATCACCTATAATTATCGTAGTTATGGGTACTAATCAGTGATAAATCACTTGTATCAGCGGTAAACGATAAGTATCACTGATAAGTATCACGATAAGTATCAGTGATAAACGACATGAATTAGAGATAAACAAGCCATGTATCACTGATAATTGGCGTTTTTGTATTTATAGGTTTTGAATCATCAAATTTTTTATTAATGAGTATTGAAACTATATTTTCAATCAAAAGACACTGTAAGTCATATGACAAAAATCTGCAACCATCATATATTATATATATAAAAAAAATTACAGAGAAGTGTTGGGGATGAGTGAAACTTATCAGTGATAGACAGAAAAGACAGAAACTTATCAAAATTTATGAGTGATAAATGGCCATGTATCAGTGATAGGTCATGTATCAGTGATAAAATGGCCATATATCAGTGTTAAATGACTATTTATTGTTGATATATTTCCATTTATCAGTGATATATTGCCGATGTATCACTGATAAATGGGCTTGTGTCTATTTTATCACTGATAAATGCTCATGTATCATTGTGTATGACTGATACATTGCCATTTAACAGTTATAAATGGCCATGAATTACTGATAAACAAATCAGCGACGCGTAGGCCATTTATCACTGATAAATGGCCTATGTATCACTGATAAATGGCCATGTATCAGTGATATATGGACATGTATTACTCATAATGGCCATGTATCTCTATTTATCACTGATAAATGATGATTTATCAGTGATAAATGACTATTTATTACTGATAGATGGCCATTTATCAGTGATACATACGTATGGTTTGCATCATTGAGATGCTTTATCAGTGATAAATGGCCAGTTATCATTGATACATTGTCTGTGTTGATGTCTAAACAAATCAGTGATAGATATGCCAATGTATCATTTATCAGTGATACATTGTAATTTATCACTGATAAATGGCCTATGTATCACTGATAAATGGCCTACATATCTATAATAAATGGCCATGTATCACTGATACATGGCATATGTTGATAGAAATCAGTGATAGGGCTGTTGTTGAATTTAATAGTACATAGCCTTTTTATCAAAGCGTATGTATCACTAATCACTAATATATTTTACTGACATCACAGCTAGAAGTAATGTAAGCTACCAAAGCGTTTGTCATTACACGGATAATCGACAAAAACAGACAAACGAGTAAAACAGGATTCCTGTAGTTCAAAAAACACGACATAGTTTGGGAGGGACAAGCAGAAATATTTAGAAGAAATACAACACTATACAGAAAGACCGATAAACAGCAAATCAAGGAAGGGCTCCTGGAGAAGCAGAATTGGTGGAGGTGCTCGGACGCCTGCCATTGCGATTGCGCCTCCTCTCCATCTCTGCAGCAATGCCAGCTTCTATTTGGGTGTCCAAGGCCCGAACACGATCCAAAAGAGCGATTCTTTCCTCCTCCAGTCCTTGACGAAGACGATCCGTCTCGCCATGATAGTTATGCAAGTCTTTTAGCATGGGCACTACCTCCCTCGTTAGCTGCAGCCGCCGAGCGACCCAATGGCCTCTGACAGCGGCCTACACCCATTACCATAAAAGACAAGAGGACGAGAAAACATCAGTCAACATGATTACTGAGAACCTATTGAGCTTTGGATCGTCAACATGAAAGTAATCTTACCCGAGAAACATCTTGCCAGAACAGGTCAATCGCAACGCTGGGACTATGTTCATTCAGCATAAAGGACTCCCAGTTGGAGAGTACGCTACCAATTAGATGCGCCCCCAAACTTACATATTCGAATTCCGTAAATCGCTCCCGGGCATTCACAATCAACTGAGTTTCCCGTAAACGGGAAGTACGACCACCGCCTACGCTTATGCCTCTCCGTCCACGAACACAGCGGCATCCTCGCCCTACAAGATCCATTTATGTCAACTGCGACTGAAAGGACTTATTGAGAATCAACAACGAAACGAAAAATAGTGGAATGAAAGAAGATATTTGAAGTAAAGAAAATCGCCACCTACGTGACTCACCTCACATTTATGGCAGATTAATGGCAAGAAGAGAAAATTGTCTCACGTCCAATCAGCTTTCAATCAACTCGCCAAAATCGAGACGGAAGTTCGCAACCCATCCACCCAAAGTCAACCTGACATTACCGACCTATGGAAAAATTCCAATCGGAACACATTGGTATGTTAATTATCACTGGTACGTAATGTTAATCAATGGTAGAAGTCATTTATCACTGATAAAAAATTATTATAAGGCACTTTTTGAATTTATCAGTGATACATAGCCATTTATCAGTGATATTAGTGGGTTATCACTGATTTATAACAATATGTAAGCTACAGGTGCATAGGAATTTGAATCACTGTTACAGATACGCTACGTATCACTGATAAACACAACTATGAGTGATGCAGAAATAGTGTATGTATCAGTGATGAACTACACTTGTATCACTGATTTATAAGTTTTAGTGAGATAGGATATGTATCATTGATAAAACACTAATGTATCACTGATAAAGGACTTGTATAAATAATAAACAAGGTATGTATCAGTGATAATTTTCCTTATGCGTGCATATCTGTGATATGTAGTCATATATCAGTGATAAACAGTGATAAATGGCCATTTATCAGTGATAATTTGAATATTTATTATTGAAAAATGGCCATTTATCAGTGATACATACGTAGGGTTTGCATCATTGAAATGGTTTCAGTAATAGATGCAATTTTATCAGTGATAAATGGCTATTCATCACTAATAAATGGCCTATGTATCACTGATAAATGGCCATGTATCAGTGATAAATGGCCATGTATCACTGATAATGGGCATGTATCTATTTTATCACTGATAAATGTTCATGTATCATTGTGTATGACTGATACATTGCCATTTAACAGTGATAAATGGCCTATGTATCACTGATAAATGGCCATGTATCAGTGATAAATGGTCATTATCAGTGATAATGGGTTTGTATCTCTATTTATCACTGATAAATTTTCATTATCAGTGATAAATGACAATTTATTATTGATAGATGGCCATTTATCAGTGATACATACGTAGGGTTTGCATCATTGAAATGGTTTCAGTTATAGATACGTAGGGTTTGCATCACTGAAATGCTTTATCAGTTATAGATGCAATTTTATCAGTGATAAATGGCCATTTATCACTCATACATTGTCTGTGTTGATGTTTAAACAAATCAGTGATGCATAGGACATTTATCAGTCATAAATGGCCGTTTATCATTGACAATGTATCACTGATAAATGGCCATTTATCACTGATAGATGACCGTTGTTTATACAAATCAATCATACTTATGTCATTTATCACTGATAAACAGGCAAAGATATCCTTAACGTGTCACTTAAAAAATGTGTCAGTGCTATGTACTTTTTTAATTACCCTTTTATTTACCCCTTTTCTGTTTCTTTTGAAACGTTCGCTATTATCTGTCCGTCCTCTGAGTTTTGCTTCCCCTCCATCTCAACGGTCTCTTTCCTTGAGCGTTTATCTTTCAACCTATATGAGGACCAGATCAATGGCGAAGGAAATCGATTTAGTGGACGGAGAAGTCGTTTCAAACCCTCCTCGTTCGAAAAAAGTTAAAACCGAGCACAAAGATTGTTCTTCTTCCAACATAGGCACTGTTCCACCTTGTGAATCGATTAATCTACCTCCATCGTCTGAATCCCTTGATGCGATGGCCTCAGTGCTCTCTTCGTGCCTTCAATCTGGGCATAGAAAGTTGGACGAGGTGAATGGTATGATCCGTGATGTCGAGGTTGAGAGTGATAAGGTTGAAGATATCGTTAAGAGCGCCGTTGTGGAGATTATGTTCGACAAGTATCTCGAGAAGAAGAAGAAGAAGAAGCAGCAGCAAGTTGGACGAAGCCATGACTAATCTTTTTCTTTTGCTTCTGTAATTTTTTGTATGCGAAATTTCTGTTGAAACAATTTTTGTATCATTCTATATGTTGTACTTGCAATTTCTTTTCCAATGAATGATAGTTTCTACAGGAAGGATGTTGGCAAATTTGACTAATCTTTATCAGTGATAGTTTCTACAGCAAGTTGGACGAAGCCATGACTAATCTTTATGAGTGATACGTGTCTTTTTTTATCAGTGATACGTACTTTTATCAGTGATACCGCTGTTGTTAAATTTGAATGCAGATTCTGTGAACAATCTTGCCGCCACTCTTCCTCCATACACTTTTCTAGTTTAGCACCTACTTCCATTGTTGCAGTTTCAAGTTTCTTTCTCTCTGTTTTTGTCTTTGCAGGGTTGAATGGCGGCGGATGTATCAGTGATAAACAATGATAGTTAGGACATGTATCACTGATACATTGCCTATGTATACAAATCAGTCATGTTTACACCATGTATCAGTGATAAACAGTGATAAACAGTGTTACTTTGGCCATGTATCAATGATAACAATGCTAAACAGTGATACTTAGGCCATGTATCACTGATACATGGCATATGTTAATAGAAATCAGTGATAAATGACATAAGGACAAATGATTTCAATAAACATAGCACATGTATCAGTGATAAACGGCCATTTATCAGTGATAGACGGACATTTATCAGTGATATATTGTCTATGTTGATGTTTAAACAAATCAGTGATACATATGGCATTTATCACTGATAAATGGCCGTCGTTTAAACGATTTGAGTGCACATTCTGTCATAAACAGTGTTACTTTGGCCAACGTATCACTGATAAACCAACGTATGCAACGTATCCAATGTATCACTGATAAACCAGTTATGCGATTGATAATTATCATTTATAGGTTAATTATCATTAATAGGCCATTTATCAGTAATTGGTTATCAGTTTTCGATGTATAGTCATTAATTAGTCATTAATAGGATGCGACGTATGAGGTATAGTAATTATGACTTGCGTCTTATCATTATCAGTTTGAACAGAGGCCTTATTATCAGTTTATTCTGATACTTTCCCGCTTCTCTCTCTTTCCTCATTATCAGGCAATACTCAGCCCTCCCTCTCAACCGTTTCTCTCCTTCTATCGTCGTCTTTGTCTTTCAAGCAACATGAAGACCAGATCAATGTCGAAGGGAGACAATCTACTGGATGGAGAAGCCATCTCAAACCCTCGACGTTCGAAGAGAGCTAGGACGGACAGCCAAGTTGGTTCTTCTACAAACGCACCCAGTTCTGCGGTTCCTCTTGCCGAAACGCAGCCAGTTCCATCCATTCCTAACGCCAACAGCGATGATATGTCTTGGTTTGATTCTGTGATTCAATTTTTGAATTCTGTACAAGTTGAAATTAACACCGACTTGTTAAACATCAGGAACCAGATGATATTCATTAGGGATGCTTTAAAACCACAGGAAGACGGCTCTTTAAAAGACCCAGAGGATGTCGAGTCTGCTTTTGAGAGTGCCAGCGAAATAATTAAGAAGTTGTGGGAGGCTGGGTCCGACAAGAAGTGGCGCCTGTTGCTTAAAGTACCACGTCAGGCGTAATTGTGTGAAGCATACATTTAGACATCTTTGTCTGGACTTTTCGTATATTTCCTTTTTTTTTTGGCAATGAAATGTTTGTAACTGTTAAACATCATTTTTAATTTTTACGTTTTTGTGATGGTGGTCAGTATGGCTATTTCACTTTGGTAGTTACATAATTTCCTCTCCTGCGCCTGGTGCCTATTTCACTTTGGTAGTTATGTTTATATGTGCCATATGTAGCAGTGATAATCAGGCTATATGTGTGTACTTATCACTGGTTAAGCACTTATATCACTTATATCACTGATAAACGAGGTGTATAAGTGATAAATGATATGTATCATTGATAAGTGATATGTATTTATATGTAACACTGATAAATACACGGACTTCATCACTTATATGTGTATTTATCACTGATAAATACATCATGTATTAGTAACACTGATATGGTTGTGTAGCGCAATACGCTATTGTTTATCACTGATAAAGTAATGTATCACTGACGAATACACTATGCGTTTATTACTTATAAATATTTGTATCACTGTTTATCACTGATCAATCATACATATATTTGTTTTTTTCTAGAAAATGATACATATGTTATGTATGTTGATACGATGTACAGTCATTAATAGGGTGGTATGTCGATAGCCCATACGCTACTGTTCAAAATTACTGAAAACAGTCATTAATAGCGTGGTATGAGTTGCGATATAAATTCATTAATTAGTCATTATTACCGTCCGACTTATCATTATCTGTTTAGGGTTTTAGTAGTTGCGATGTATCAGACGGTATATATGCAAGGCCGTGTACCTAAATAGACGTAAATGCTTTTTTTTCTTCTTCATACTACTCATATTTGCCCTTGTCAAAACGAGTTGCATGTTGAATAACATTAGACGATACGTATGGGTGCCCATACTGTGTCCGATAGCGAAGGTATAGAGATTTATATGTGACCGTCTAATGTTTGACTACAGATCCTTCCCCCATTTATCACTGATAAACCGTGATTGTTATGCCATTTATCAGTGATTAACACTGATAAAATACTATGTATCTCTGATAAACAGTGATTGTTATGCCATTTATCAGTGATAAACACTGATAAATCACTATTTATCACTGATAAATGGCCGTTTATCACTGATAAATGGCCGTTTATCACTGATAAACAGTGATTGTAATGCCATTTATCAGTGATAAACACTGATAAATGACTGTTTATCACTGATAAATGGTCTATCACCGATTTGTTTAAACATCAATGTAGACAATGTATCACTGATAAATGACTGTCTATCACTGATAAATGGCCTTTATCACTGATAAATGGCCTATGTTTATTGAATTCGTTGTACTTATGCCATTTATCACTGATAAACAGTGATTGTTATGCCATTTATCAGTGATAAACACTGATAAATGACTATTTATCACTGATAAATGGTCTATCACTGTTTTATCTTTGATAAATGAGTAAGTATGACTGATAAATGGTCTATCACTAAGTATCAGTGATAAACAGTGATAAATGACTATTTATCACTGATAAATGACTATGTATCAGTGATAAATGACCGTCTATCAGAGATAAATTGTCATTTATAACTGATAATGTATAAGTGATAATGTATGAGTTATATAGCATACGTATCACTGATACATGGACTACGTTTCAAATATGTACACATGAAGGAATGGATGTCTAGACATGAAAGATACAATGTTCCTTGATATACAATATTTCTATAAGGAATTCTATACATTTACAGAAAAGAATTCTATACATGATAATTACAATGTTTCATATTTATGTACAACTGTTTCACCAACAATTTAAGAAGTTTGCCAACAGCTCCTTGTGTTGTCACTTATAAAACAGTGAATGAGTTCTGCTCTGAAAGTCACACAGTCATCCTTTTTGTAGTGAGGGTTTATGGGTTCATTGTTTACATGTTGCTTAAGCAAGTAGCAAACAATTACTCCACAGTCCAAGCTGTAAAATCAATGATTAACAAAAATTAGTCATGCTTATTAAGCAAAGTAACATGATTTTTGAAGCTGCATTGTAAAATATTATTTACCTTCCTGATTCTTGTTGGGGTGTCTCTTTTACAGACACCGTCTTTTCCATCGTGTCCTGCGTTGAGAAATTGCCACCCGTGTGTGCTTTCCAGTAGTCGTCGACATATTTTCTCTACAAGTAGAAATTTCAAAACACAAACGCATTACATTGTAAACAGTAATTGTAATAATAGTAAGAACAATTATATGTCGAATATTTTGTTATTTGCTTACTAATTTGTTGGCCTCAGTCAAATGTTTGTCTTTTCCTTTCCTTGGTCGCAAGGAATTGTAGTGCCTCCATATACCATCACCTGTATGTATTGTGAGTAACGTCCAGTGGTTACTATGGTATATGGGGAAAAGTAGATATGTATAGCTTCCTCCTTGCGCCAATGTTTTGTCGAGACATCTTTGGCAGGTGGCGGCATCTCCTGTATTGATAAAAGACTGTATGGAGAAATATTTTATTGTTAGTTTGTACAAATGGATGTCATTTGTATATTTTTATATAACAGAAATTACCATTGCTAAGCTCGTGAAAATGAGGCATGTCTTGTCGTCTTCAGTTTGAGGTCTCTCTTGTTGTCTTAACATCAAGTACTCCCCAAATCCATCAATGAGCTGATTGAAGAATATTGAAATAATCAATTTCTATGAAAGTTCAATGATACATGACTATTTTTATCAGTGATAAACAGTGATACAAAACCATTCATCATGATACATGGCCATTTATCAGTGATAAACGGCCATTTATCAGTGGTAGACGGATATTTATCAGTTATACATTGTGTATGTTTATGTTTAAACATAGACAGTGATTGTGGAATGGGCATGTATCACTGTTTATCACTGATAAATGGTCATTTATCACTATTTATCACTTATGAATGGCATAACAATCACTGTTTATCAGTGATAAATGACATAAGTACAAATGATTTCAATAAACATAGGACATTTATCAGTGATAAATGGCCATGTATCAGTGATACATGGAGATCAATCACTGTTTATCAGTGATACATGCCCTAAATATGACTGTTTATCACTGATACATAGACTATTTATACAACTGAATGAAACTTATCAATGATAGACAGAATAGACAGAAACTTATCACCATTTATGAGTGATAAATGGGTCATGTATCAGTGATAGGTGAAGTATCAGTGATAAAATGTGATTGATCTCCATTTATCACTGATACATGCCCATTTATCACTGATAAATGGCCATTTATCCCTGATACATGCCCATTTATCACTGATAATGGGCATGTATCTCTATTTATCACTGATAAATGGCCAAAGTTCTAGATATCATTCAGATGAAATTGTATACAATGTATGATTTTATATAATAACTTACATTGCTTGATGTGTCGTTGTGATGCACGAGGTTCTGTATATCCTCAAACCAGATGGAATTGTGGTGCACCGGTGATTGCCAAACCAAAAAACTATCCAAAAAAAAAAAAAATTTAGCAAGTATCTTTTTTTAATTTGTTAACATATGAAATGTGTTATAAATTAAGCAACATCTTTTAAAATAATTGCACTTACTTGGTTTCTCCCCGTTTCCATATATCATGAAGCTTTTGCCTATCTGCTAGGTACATCTGTTGCATGACCTCGTTTCCATTGTCTAACGGTTGTATTTTGATTTTTTTCGGCTCTTTTTCTTTTGCTGCTGAATCAACATCGATAACTTCTTTTGCTCGTTGTTGAAATGCATCAGCCTTTCTTTTCTTTTGACCATCCTTTGATTTCTGTTTCTCAGGTTCTTTTCTCTTTCGGTCTTTTACTCTTTTGACCAAGGAGCTTTTTTCTGTAGTGGTATTCCTGGGTTCTTTTGTAGGATTTTCTGCATACGCTTGTGTAACATTATGAACAGCCTTTTCGAGCAAGTCAGCATTCAACTCTTGATTTGCCTTTTCCAAGCTCAGTATCTCGTCTTTCAATTCCTTTATTTCATCGTCTTTAACCAGCAGCTTTGCAGACAATTCATTTATTTGCGCTTGCAAAATTTTTTCATCCGAATCCTTTTTGTCCAAAAGATCATTTACCATTTTCTTCAACTCCTCATTCTCCTTTCTCAAGTACTCTATTATTTTATCTTCCTCTTCTCTGTGCTGTTTTTTCTTCAACTCCTCATGTGTTTCGATTTCTTGTTCGCTTGTTTCTTCGATTTTTTCCTGTTTTCCAACCTGTGAATCAAGTATGCGAAGCAATCATAAGAGCACACGTTTTACGCTTAGTAAATATGGGTGTAATACTAAGGTTGTTGTACATGATAAACTTACCTCTTCACTTTCTTCTTCTGTTGTTTCTGGAGAAGATTCTTCCTTTGCCAATTCAGCTTTGTCAAGTACTGTGTACAGAAGCGTTTCCTCCTCCGTAGCTGATAGTGCACCATCCTCAACCTGTGAGAATGGAATAGTTTTGTCAGTGATACATATTGCAGTTATCAGTGATACATATTCCAGTTATCAGTGATAGATGACCTATGATTATTCAAATCAGTAAGATTTATACAATTTATCAATGATAAACAGTGATTCATAGGCGATGTATAACTGATTTTCAGTTATACATACGACATTTATCACTGATACATTGTACATGGCCTATATTTATACAAATGAGTCATACTTACGGTCAGTGATACATACGCATTTATCACTGATACATGCCTTACATTTATTAGTCATATTTAGGTCATTTATCAGTGATAAACAGTGATACATAGCGATGTATCAGTGATAAACAGTGATACATTTCTATTTATCAGTGATACATAGCCATTAATGAGTGTGAACGGTCATTGTTATAAGTAATACATGGCCTATGTTTATACAAATGAGTCATAGTCAGATCATTTATCACTGATAATTCTCTCACCTATAATACACTAACTTATCAAACATAAACAGTGATAGATAGGGAATGTATCAGTGATACATGGCCATTTATCAGTGATACATTGCCTATGTTGATGTTTATACAAATGAGTGATACATAGGCCTATCTTTATACAAATCAGTAATACATAGTCCACTTATCACTGTTTATCCCTGATACATGGCCTATTCATCAATTTTTATCACTGATAATGGGTATGGATCAGTAGTACGTGTTCTAAGTATCACTATTTATCACTGATACATAGAGTATTTATACAAATCAGTCATACTTATCACTGATACATAGACTACCAGTGACACAAGTGTTGTACCATTCGTACATAGGCTATGTATCAGTGATAAATTATCAGTATTCATTGAATCAATGATGCATGTGCTGAGGAACAATGTTTCTGACCTCGGAATCTTTTAGTTTGTTGATAGCTCCTTGAGTAATTTTAATGTGAAGTTCGTCAAGACCCCACTTCATCAGCCTTGGTGTTGCAATGGTGTTATCAGCTTCGATTATATTTGTGTGTTCACAAAGCCAATACTACATTGAGGAGACATAAATCATGTGTTTAATAAGTATACATGCATTAAGCAACTAAAGAACCATTCAATTTGTTGAGGTACTTACCAAGACCACCATTGCACAACCGGTTACTTTGTCTAGACTTTTCGAATTCTTTTGAATTGAATTCCATAGGTGCATGCTAATTGCTGTAGCCCAGTCGTATTTGCAGATGTTGTTCAGGTCTTCAATATAGTGGACCAACCCCCACGATATATAGAATGCAGTGCTGGAGAAGAACAGGTTGATGCAAAGTAAAATGCAAAGTAATCTGGCAACATCCTCAGCATCTTCTTTGTTCTTGCCAGTCATCAAGGATGTGATTAAGCTTTTTACCTCTGGCGCTGCTAATCTATCGGATGTTATGTTTCTGCGCTTAACTATTGGGATGTCATTTTTGTTGCACATGTAAGATGTGTTTAGGGAGTCACTTCCACATCTAATCCCAAAAATAAGCTTCACGTCATTCGGTGTTAAGGATAGTTGTTTCGAACCAATGGAAAAGCATTTTTTTTCAGCATCAAATGTACTCAAAACAGCTAGTACATCTGTATCCTTTTTCCTCAACCTCCGGAGATCTACACTGGTGCCCATCAAAGCATCAATCATTGTCCAGAATGGTGTTTTCTTGAGTGCCTTGATTTGTGCCGATGAGAATTTCAAAGTCTTCAAGAACGGAACTAGGGACTGCAGGTTCGATCTGTATTGCAGTTTTGATGTGTTTATTGTTTGCCCTTTAGTTGATTGTCTTGGTTGTTTAGATGCGACGTGTTCTTTTGGTTCAACGTGTGTCTTGTAGTATTTGTTCGCCGTCTTTTTTATTCTTTTTGGCCTTTCAACGTTTACAGGTTTGTCTTCTTCTGCCATCCCTACAAA